>JAQFZL010000621.1:0-14393 GCA_034695685.1 Galumna lanceata
CAATCGGGAAAGTATTACAAACAATACAATGAATTTAGACTTTTCTTTTTAGAAATTAATTTAAATTCAATGATCTGTTTATCAGTTTATGTTTCGGTTCATTCATTTCTTTAATTAAATGCAAATTTTATCGGATTTATTCAAAATCGAGATAACAATGACATTAAAATATTGGAATTTCATAGTTAAATGCACAAGGTACACATTATCTGACATGGCAAAAGGTCTCGATTCTAGGGGGGGAGTATTTTCAGTTTAGGGGGTATTTTGAAAAAGCTTAAAATAGCTTAAAATGACCTTTTTTCGTTGTTTTTAGTCAAAATAATGATTTATAGACTAATTATGACGATAATAACCTTAATTTAATAAATAATAATAATATTATTAATAAGTAACTATGTAAATAGGTAAATAATATTATTTATAAGCAATATTTTCGATTTTTTAGTCAATTTCTATTCTTGAGTCAATTCTAAAAGTTGAAAATTCCTCCAAAAATTAGCCATTTTAAACTTTATTTCATTACATTTACGAAGTAATATGTAGTATATGTAATTGCTTTACTCACACCCACCAACTCGGGGGTCACTCTAGTGTGGGGTATTTTTTTATTCTAGGAAGGGTATTATGAAATACCCCCTATTTGCCATCTCAGATATTATCTACCGTTCAATTATAACTTCATTTTCATTCAACACATTATAAAACTGTGTTTTATTCCCATTTTTAGAGATGATTATTGTTATGTGAATTCTAAAGATATTTTCAGTATTTTTATTGATAGATATTTTTAAATAACTAAAAATATGTGTCAGTTTGTGTACAGTCTTTTTATGAACCTTACAGTTATTCAAAGATTAAATACTAATAAGAGTTCAATCGGTTTTCAATGAGTCTTAATTTTTGTTTAATTGAATTAAAATTAATTTTATTGTTAATCAGATTAAGGGTTTTGTGTTATAAGTTTGAGTGAATTGAATGTTGGGTTGAGTCGAAGGCGTTAACGGATAACTAATTTTGAATTTTGACCCAAAAAAAGTCTTTTCGTAGACTTTTATATAAACAAAAACTACATTAAATTAAATTCCGAATAATTTATTGAATACAAGTTATGAGTGAAGTTTCAACTAATCCTAAGTTTAGAAACAGCCGAAGGCTATCCTAACGTAAAGACGACTGACTTAAGACTTAAATGAGGAGTTCAGCATCGCTTCCAACAAAACTCTAAAGTGAGAGTTGTTTTCAAGTCAGTCCCCTTCAGTCCGTTCCTATTCGTATATCTAAAGTACAACAGCCTCTGATTTCATTAAGATTTATGTTTTCCAATCGATTTGTCAAAAGAGTTTATTGAGTATAAAAACATGCGATTATTATCCCAATCATTTTACAAACTTTTTGTCGTTATTATCATTTTTATTCTCTGTGTTCTAACTTTAATTGAGTGCAAAGAAAATGTTAAGAAAAGGTCAAATTCGGCCCAAAAAGTGAAAAAAGTGAATAACGCGGCAAAAAATTTGATTAAATCCGAGAGTAAATCCAGTAATAGTGTTCTCTCAACCACTACTTCAAAGCCAATTAAGTCTAAGAGGAGTAATCAAAAGCCAATCAAAAAGTCATTATTGGGCTCTAAAGTGGCCAAAACTGTTTCCAAAAGTGCAAAACAGTCGTCTCCATCGCCAAAACCAACTGTAAACTTTGCAAATGGTAAATATTATCTAGCATATTCGTTTGGCTAATATTATCAACTCATATTATTAGCCTAATATACAACTCAATTATGAATTATTTTTTACCGAAAAAATGATTTTAAACCAAAATTTTTTTTAAATTATAGATAAAAATATATTTTCATTTCTAATAATAGAGATTTTCATTGATATCAACAATAACCTAGTTTAATATTTGCAATTCAATTCAAAAATTAATTAATTGATTGATAGAACATGTGGTTAAAAGTTGCAAGATTTTTATTTTTCTCAATTAAAAATTTAAGTATATATGAAACATACAAATATAAAGTGAATACTTTTGTAATTAAGGTCATCCATTGGCAGAGAATTTAGATCTTTTGATTTTTTTCATAAAGTTATCATTGGATGAGGAAATGAAAACTTTATATCTTTTATCAAATAATTGTCATTTTATTAAATTCTTGAGAATAAAAAATTGCTACGAATTTATCAGTTTTAGTTTGAATCATACTTTTATTAAACCTTTTAATTCTAAAATCCTTTAATTTCAACAAATTTATTGCTATAATTAAAGTTATTTTTAATTTTTTTTAATAATATTTGTATATTTAATGTTTTTTAATCTAAAAAAGATGATAACAAATCATATAATTTCTATTAATGAGTTTTTAATATATTATTTAGTTTTTAAGTGTTTTTAAAGTGTATTTAATTTAATTATATTTAAATTAAAAGGGTCTGAAAAGTTTTATTTAAAAAGTTGATTGGTAATTTTGTTTCTTTTAACAATATTAAAGGGTTTACGAGTGATAATCGCGAGAAAGCCATTCAAATCGTAACCGAAGTTCTGGAGAACACAAACAAATCCACTTCCGATTTAGTCGACTGTATTCGTAAAGAATTAGACCGAGAATTAGACCTCAAAACTAATGTTATCCTATCGTCGACACAATTTATGGAACAGTCTTTCAATAAAATCGCTGGAAATGTTAACATGCAATTGAAAGCTGTTATGCCTAACGATGACAACGAAGTATTCATCTCTGTATTTGGTGTTATGAAAGGGAACGACGGAATTGAAAGATCAGCAAATCTGATGAAAAGCGCACAGAAATTGTCGCCAAAGATAATCGACTCTTTGATGAGTTCAGATATGAAACAAGAAATACAACAAATGGTCACAAGAGTTGTGAGAAATGCCAAAACTATGCCTGAGCTGAGCGACCAGTTGACTGAAGTGCTAAACGATAGATTTGGAGCGCACTGGCACGGAGTGGTCGGACATAAAAATATGATGTCTATCGACAATCACCGAAAGTCTTCGGTTTTCTTTCTTGATATGGATTTTGGAGACATGAGAGTCGCTGTCTTTAAATGATTTATTATTTGAAATGTTTGGCTTCATTTCATGCTTTCTATAAATATATTAAACTAAAGTTACTTAAAGTAATGTTTTAGTAAAAGTCAAAATCAATTAATATTTAGTGAATGTCAAGAAAGTGATGGCAAACACTGGTTTGTAAGCACTGATATGTAGTGAATAGTGTAGACACCGTTCCTTTCATTTTAATTTTAGAACATTTATTCATATTTTTTATTATTTATACAATTATTAAATCATTAAATAATTGTTTTTATTTTATTTTAATAAATATTTAAACAATTATTCGGGAATTTAAATAACTTTAATAGTTTTGAGTAGGAGTATAGCCAAGAACTAAATCCTTGTACATCGCTTTCCATTAATCATTTAGTTTGTCGTCAAATAGTATTCGTCGGTTCATTTAAGCTATTAATTCATTCTTGGAATTCATGCGTCATATGTATAGAAATATTATATAGAAATATTTATACAAAATATCAATATATTTTTAATTTGTTTTATACCGTTTATGTCAAAAATTGTAAATAATAGTTAATTAAAATTCAATTAAAAATTGATAAGTTTTGAATTTAAGCGCAATTGTCCTTGTTTATTTTATTCATATGCAACGATAGGCGGCTATTGTTGCCAAAACAATTGCAATTTTGTTAAATACTAAAGTTTAATATATTGGGAGTGTGGTGTTTATGTGTAAGTCAATGTTGATGATATTATTGGTGATGGATCATTTATTAGATCATTTATCGGATGAGTCATAGAATATTCTTTTACTATTTATGACAACATAAGAGTTATTATTTCCATATCAATGGAAATAAAGAAATGAAACATTTTATGATTAGATAAACTGAAAACCAATTTTATATTAAGGAATATAAATAATAAAAAACTTGTTTTGTTGAGAAAAATGGCTTCGAATTCATTGCATTTACCGGACAATTGCTTTTCAACTATTTTGACAGAAAATGAGAATCACATCATTTGTTCGCTTTTAGACATCAATTGTAGAGTAAGACATCTTTTTTACTTTAAATGTATTTTTTATTCAATTTATGTTTATTTGTATTTAAAGTCTCTGTCGACTACTTTGACGCGACTTTTATTATCTGATGGACCGGAATATAGAGAGTGGAAGGTATCCCATATAGGGATCGCAACTTTGGTTAAAGACTTTGATAGAGGAATGGTTTTCATTAAAATATTTGATTTCACTGAAAAGACAACACTTTGGGAATACCATTTGACACAAGATATTGAATATAAGAGTCCACAAACGCTTTTACTCACATTTGAAGTGAATAACTCATTGATTGGCATTAATTTTAGTGTCGAGGATGAGGCCATACATTTCACTAATAATGTAATGACAGAAATGTCAAAAAATAAACCGCAAAAAAGTGAATCTCTGTTACGATTAGTGAGTTTTTTGTCAAATATCCCAAAAACGAGTATTAATTATAATTTTAATTTCAGAACAGATTATCCAAAAAAAGTTTGAGTAAAGAAAACATTAATACTCCGACAAATTTTAGGCATTCATTAAAAATATTTTATAATCCTTTGACTGGATTTCAGATCTCAAAACCAAATGATTTGGAAGAAAACAATAAAAATAATAACCATTTGTTTAACGAATCGTTTGAAAGTGAAGATGAAATACAAGTTGAAGAAGCGTTTCAGTTCCTAAACCAAAGAGAAAGTATTACTAGTTTTGAGTCAAATATGGATGTCGTCAATGAAACTGTCAGTGAGAACCCTACAGTGTCTGTGCCGGTGCCAAAGGCTCGCACACGACGAGGTACTCTTCAAAACAATTCTGTTGCCACACAAACAGAATTTGTTGAAACTTTGTATTCAGTTTTGGTCAACAAATTTTTCCAACCAATAAGTTTTCTTACGCCACCGACTATTGTTAAGGCGATGTCATACTTAGCCTCGCGTTCAGATTTGGACAAAATATGAATTCAGTTCATAGCTTTTCATCAAATATTCAAAACAAAACATTGTTTATATTAAAGACATTCAAAAGAAATGATAAATTATTTGCGAATTATAGCCAAGATATACATTATTGGATTGACTCAAAAGTCAAAAATAATAAGTAACTGATGGAAGGGTTCATAAAATTTCATAAAACGTTGACTAATAACTAATTATAACTTTTGCTTCAAATAAAAGTCGAAATAAGTTAAAAATTGTGATTCCAAGAGTTTCACATCTTTTGAGTCTAAAGTTTGAAAAATCTAGAAATAGATTTGAGAGAAACAATAATTAAGATTTAAAAATATACTTAGAGAGTAGCGCACAAGTGTGTGCCTTTCAAGTGCCAGAGGTTGGGCATCCCTTTCATCATTAATAAATTGAATTAAATTTTAATTTGTAATAAATGTAACGAATTTCTAATAATTTTAATTGAAAAATGATTAAAATGTGAACAAAAGTCAAACACATATCTTTGTGAGACTTCTTTGTTGGGTCTGATCGAAGACCTGGTGATGGAAGTAATGAATAACTGAATGCAACATTTTGTAGAGGAGTTGCGCTCATCCTATCCTTCAATGATTGTATAACTCGCTATAAAAGGCATTCAAAGTAAGTTTTTTCAAGTTTTGAGTAAAAGGTCTCCGAATTAACGGTCAGACAAAATGTCACGAAATTTAATGCCATTCTTGAACCGACCCGACCGGTTCTGGGATTGGGACACATCCAGGATTTTTGAGTCCCACTTCGGATCTTCTCTAACAGATGATGATTTCTTCGCTCCGATGGCCGTCACTCCGAGTTATTATGTGAGACGAAGACCTCACTTCAGGTTTGAAATAATCTTAAAAATCAGAATTAAGTGGAAATGACTTTTAGCCGTCAATTGAGTGGAGGAATGAGTCCTGGAATTCCTGGAATGAGTAGAAGTGTTGTACCACAAACTCAAGACTTAGTCCAATCCGACAAATTTCAAGTTATGGTCGATGTGTCACATTTCACACCTGAAGAGATTTCAGTGAAAACAGTGGACAACACCATTATTGTGACCGCCAAACATGAGGACAGAGCCGATGATTTTGGTTATATTTCCCGTCAATTTTCACGAAAATATTTATTACCGGCAGATATCGACCCCATAACCGTTAACTCATCCCTTAGTCCGGAAGGAATACTCACTATTCAGGTATAAAATATAAAATCGATTATTACTTCTAAAACAATAAATTAACGGAAAATTTTTTAACCAAAGGCTCCGCGAAAAAAACCGGAAATAAAGGACGGGGAGAGAGCTGTTCCCATATCACTATCGGTTGAAACACCTCTCCCACAACCGAAACAAATTCCTGTGCAAAACGAGTCAAATCCTAAATAAAATGCTTTAATATTAAAGTCATTAATTCAATAACTTTGAAAAATGCTTTAAAATTTCCACAAAAAAATGTAACGAATTTCAGCCAAAAAACTTTAATCAATTAAATTGATTTTAACCCAAATGTTATAAAAATATATTTAATAATAATTTTCAAATAAATATTAGTCTTAATGAAAAAAAAAATGATTTAATAAAAGACTTAATTTTAAGATTAAATTAATTATTTGAATAAAAATCTGTTAAAATATTTGGTTTCTTCGAAACGACTAAATATTGAATTTTCATTAAAATTGTTATCAATTATTATAATTTTTTAGTAAACTTTGACTTAAAAAACTTTTAATAAATATTTAATTAAAAATTAGTTATAAATAAAATGTGAAAAAAGAGAGCTTTGGGTCAGATTTCAATTATAATTAAATTTAGTGAATAATTGAGAGAAAAGTTTAAATTAAGTTCATTGTTGTGTCACTTCTTTGCCGCATTTCTTGAGGGCAGTAAACACTTCCTCATTAGTGAACGATTTAGAACTAGTGTTCAATACAATGGTTACATCCTTTGTGGTCAAATCGGTGTCCACTGACTTGAGGTCATCGCCGAACGCCTTCTGAAGACATCTCTTAACGGCATTAACACATCCCTCACACGTCATCTCAACTTTGAATTTATACGTTTGCTCTGACATTGTCTTCAGTGATATCTTTGGTTGTCTTCAATAGTTTCAAATTCTTAAGTCAATTCTTTTAAAACAAAGACTAATTTCTGACTAAATTGTTAATTAAAAACTTATTAAGTGTTGAGTCAATCAAATTGAGATTAAATACACCAAATGTTGAGATACTAAACAAACCGAACGTAACTTTAATTCGCAATTTTATTAAACCCCGTTTTGTAAAAGTACTGATTGTAATGCATTTTCACTTAATTTCATAAAAGAAAAGTAACGCAGTATTTGAGTGCTTCTCAATTATCAACAATAATGACGTCAAAGGATTTTATAAAATTTAATCAAAGTTTTGTGGGAAATGACATAAAATTGCAGTAAAATGTGTTTTATTGATATTTTTAGACAAAATTATCATTAGATTTGTTTAAAGTTATAAATCATTTATTTTAAACGAATATCTTTCAAATAAATCTATATTTGCTTTAATGGTTTCATATCATTTGATAATTATAATGATTAAAGAGCAAGGTAATTCAACATTACAAGTTGAATGACCTCCTCATAGACTGACAATTGTGAGCTAACCCTTTGCCAATTGATATATGTTTTCAATTAAACTTTTGTTAAATTATAAAAATATTTCAATTTTCACTTTAAAAATGAAATTCTAAGTCAAAGAAAGAGATCTTAATTTTGTTTAAACATTTTATTTGTGTTTTTAAATGAGAGTTAACTTATGTGACATAAGTTATGTCTTAAGAATAAAATAAGTAAATCATTAAAATACAAATGAAAGTAATTCAGGGATCAGTCGATTCAGACTTCTTTTTGTTTATCTTTGATGACTTGTAGCTAATATTGGAATCAGTTTTATCCATAACTTCTCTTTTAGTGGAAGATATGACTGATTTATAACTCTTGTCGTCTTCGAATTCCAAACTATACTCTTTGGAGTCACGAAAGTGTCCGCAATGATAACAAAAAGTTGAGCTCACAATACATATAACAGTATAGCCGATGATTCCGATGAAAAGCGCTAAAAGCTTTAACGACGACTTACTTTCATTTACATCTTTGGGTACAAAAGTCGGTTTAAATGCCGCCAAACCTCCCAATAGTATTGAAATTAACCAAAAGAAGAAGAGATATAAATATTTAACGATACAAATCATTCCGATTCCCATTGAGTCAGAATAAAACCGTTTGATAAACAGATAATAGACAGTCATAGCTATGAATGTGTTCACTGATGCGAATATCGCCGACGAAATACCAGTGATTGCCATCGAATTCGAGTTTTCATATGTTTTGTTAAAAGACCAGATTTTGAGAGAACTTATCATATATTGAGTGTGAAATAGAATCCAATGAATACCGAATAGGAAGAAGAATATGCCTTCAGTTAAACTGAGATAAGGCGAGGGTTTTATCTCTCTTACATTACGGCCCGAAAGTGAAAATGCAAACTCCTGTGCGCTGGGATTTGCTCCGAGGGTTAAATACTTGATGTAACTCTGAATTATTGAAGTGTATGACTCTTTTGTGATCAAATCAATTAACATTATTTCATATAAGAAGAGATGTCCGGCTTTGCAGTTATGAGTGACTCGAATTTTATCGGCCGATGACAACGGGATTCTCGTTTGCAGTATAATTGACAAAAGTCTAGCCTTTCCTTTTTGTTTTTCTTTGAAGCCTTCCTTTTGAGTCTCGAAGAGTACATATTTGGGAATTTTTAAATTTAAAATGATTTTGTTTTTGGGGTCAATGAAGTCGACGAATATGTCAGTGAGAAAGAAGAACTTTTTACGAGTTCTGCCATAAAATAGTTTAACCAAATATATGTATTTAGCGGTAAAGTTGTAACACTCGGAGTGCACTACTGTTAAACTGTCCAAATGTTTGGCTGTGATATTACGACGTCTAAATTGAATGTAGGCTATCATCGAAAATATACTCCACAAACAAAAAACAATTGAAATATAGATAAAGACTTCCATTTGCTTCTAATACAAGTATTTATTGGGAAATGTTTGTGAATATCAGTTGATATAACTGTACTTAAACTGAATTATAATTCAATTTTAAACAAATAGAAAATCGCGTGAATTGTATGACATTTACATAAAATTATTTATGAAAAACATAATAAAAGACTATAAATGCAAAGAATGTCAGAAATTTATCGCAAAATTAAATAAATAAGTATTAAATTGAATCACATTTTAAATTCGCCGTCAATTAAACGAATTCTATCAGAGATTTGTCTGAAGAGCTAAAAGTTTGAAATAATTGATTTGTTCTTTGAATTATGCAATGCTTTAGATCTAATCTCAACATCACTTTTGATAAACATTGAGATTGAAGTTAATATAAGAAATGAGAATTTCAGCCAAAGATTTAGATCTCGTTTTTCAACGGCTGGTTATGAAAGAGAGGAAGAATCAGTTTATTGTTGTTATTATTATTATTATTGTTCAGAATAACAGACGTCGTGGAAGTACTACTTTGTCTTCGCTTTTTACTATTGTGTACCGATATGTGACTTAGCTTTCGACGGGTCCACACTATGTTCAGTGCACTTCTCACCTGACAAACAGACAAAAATTTGCATTAAATAACAATTATGTGCTAACTTTTGACAAAACCTCATGATTTGTGAAGCAATAAAGTATAGAAACGGTGATTCCTTGAACTGATTGTATCAATCCGTTGATAATTATGTAGAAACTCTCCAAATATATGTTTATTGTCGAAGGATTGATGCAAAACAATAAGTGTTGAATGCCTTCAGAATATGAGAAAAGTTTTAGTTATTGTTTGTCTAAAATTCAATTAATGCTAACCTAAGAGTGGAATCAAAAGTGCTGTCGCTTTGATGGTCTTCGCAGTTAATTTGTCTCTATTGTTATCTTTTCTCAATTTGACGAATAATATCCTAATGATACTAATCAGGAATCCTGTATTGATTGCGAGCACAGCCAACATCGGACCGGTTATAATAAATATGGTTTTGCTTTTGCCATATCCGTGCCAACACTGATGCTCTTGAAAGTCGACGACACACTCTAATACTATTGACCAGACAATCACACAAACGGCTGGAAAAATCCAACCGATTAAATAGAATATAGCAAAGGGTGGGTTTGTATTGCTTTTGAATGGAGACACATATAAACGGGTATGAAGTAGAAGGCCTTCATTGAACATCCAATAGACCGCTGCCATCGATGAATATATATTGAATGCTTTGAGACATTTGCAGAGCCAGTTCTGACAATTATATAAAACTTTCATTTATTCAGTTATTAAAAATAATTCATTATTTGTAGGCTTTGCAGTTATATAGAGGTCATTACGAGGGGAATGTTTTATTAATTAGTTGTGCTTGTTTACTTGATTACTGGCATATTTTTCACATTAACCTATGCCTTACCAACCAGTGAATCATTCTATGAAAGAAGTTCGTAGACGATTAATCGAAAGACAATTAAACTAACGACATTTGAGTAAAAAAAAATAATGAAACAACCAAGGTTCAAGTCCAGGTATACTTACATAAACTAACCTTACCTTTATTTATTTTACCATTAAACAAACTTAATTAAACTAAACCAAAAACTAATAAGAAGGTCTTTTGAAGTGTTATAACAATTGGAAAATTGTCTTTCATTGAATTATCTTTCGGTTAATCGTCTGCGAACTTTCTTCATAGAATGTGGTTCACTGGTTGGTAAGGTTTACATTAATTGCTTGTTTTCGACTTAATTATTGGATTTCTATAAATTTTCCACTTCAGACATATTTCAGTGAATAAAAGGTCGGATAAAATCAGTAAAACGATATAATCAGTCAATACTTTCCAAACATTTTAACATGGAATTAAATATTTTAACAATTCATATATGACTAAACTATTTTTATCAAAATAAGCAAGATAATTGGTTTTTCTAGGGTTAAAAATAATTTTTTCCATAAAGAATAAAATGACATTTAATTAGGAAAATATATAGTTTTCAAAAATTTTCTGCAATTTGTTTGAGTCAATGGTTTTCATTTTGAGAAAAACCAAGAATAAGTTGAAGAATAATGTATTCTAAAACAAATAATTTTAAGAAATTTTTTTTTGACAGACTATACATCAAATTAAACATTTGTTTCTTTTATTTACTGAGAAATTGAAATAATGTATGAAAGGCCAACTCTAAGCCTCTGCTTATTATAAGATTTGTGACAATTATTCAATAATTTTGTCTCTTATTCTTTGTCTCTTTAATATAACGGATGTTTAATGTATAGAATTTGACATTTTATATAAAAGACTAAAAATAAAATATGATAAATATTTATAACATTGACATTGAAAAGAGGTATTCATAATGGATTTCTCAATGGATTTTTGCTTTTATAAATAAAACAGAAAACAATTTATTAGAAAATGTTTGACTCAAATGATAGATTGCTATCATTTTCGCTTCATAACTGATTCAAACATATTTTGGACTGATTCTTCAGAAAATAAGACCTTGGGTGTGTGTGTGTGTGTGTGTGTGTGTGTGAGAGAGAGAGAGAGAGAGAGAGAGAGAGAGATGCAATTATTTATTTAAGACATTCTCAGTTAAATTAATGGATGCAATGATTAACACTTCTAAAACTACATATATTTAGAAAAGTCTATAAAATTGGTTTACTTATAGAATCTATAATATAGATAAACATTTAAATAGAAGTGAAAGACTCTAAATTTATTCATTCAATTACATAATATTCTTGTATTGTCTGATAAACTGTAAATTTTATCTTTCATTACGAGACTTAAGTAATTTATTTTATCGCTATTTAATTGATTTTTAAAAGCATTTGTTTCACTTAACAAAGGGTTGAGTGCTTTTACTAATTGACTTACAATTTGAACTAAGGATCCGTTATCGACCACTACAGGAGATGACATTATTATAAGTAGACAACAGCTCATCAATAGTGCAATACATAGATTCTTATGGACTCGAATTCTTGTGCACTGAAGAGACCTATTTTTTGGTGATAAGACTTTAATTCTTATATTCAGCTATTATTTAATGCATTGACTATTACTTAAAACATGTAAATATGATCATGGCAATTATCAAGGCTACCAATGAACACAAAGAACAGATGAGGACAATGTAGTTGAGCACCTGTTTTATGTTTGTCAGTTTTGATATATTCTCATCCTAAACAAATAAATAAGCAAGATCAAATAGTGTTCAAATATAGACAAATATATTAATATAAATATATTAAATGATATAAATATTTTCAATTAATAGTTATTATATTAAGTCATTTAAATCTTCAATAAGAGATGGATTTCTGATCTTTGGTTTGCAAATCAATATCCGAAGTGTTTATTAATAATAAAAAGTTGTTTACTTTAATTACCGGAAACTCAACCTAAAAAATGATTAAAATTTTGTAAATATTTCTCAAACTCAATAAGTGATGAAAAGTTATATTTTTAACATGCTCAAATTCAGATATTATAATGTTTCCATGAATGATATCATGTTACTTTTTTCACCATATTTTATGTTAGGAAAACCCTAAATGAATGATAAAATTTTTCGTCTGAGTTCGAGAGCAATGATCTTAAAATAGGAAATATTTTTTAAGAATTAAAAGAGATGAGCATGCTACTTTACTGTCTTAACTTGTCTAAAATAAACATAAAAAAGAAAAATATTATCTTTTAAACCTATTTTTCCGTTTATTTAACTTAAAGTTTATCAAAATTTAGACTTTTTTTTGGAAATTTATCGCGTATTTATGCCCATCTCTGGTTCAACAGTTTATTAATTGATTTTGAGATGAATTTGTTTTAAAGACAATTAATTAAATGATCGATGATTTTCATAATTAAATGATAGTAAATTGAGTGATAATATTTATCAGTGATTCAGTTGAAATCAATGATTGCATTCAAACACTGATTAGTTTAATATAAATAAAGTGAAACCATTAATGAAACGACAAATTGTTGAATCATCATGTGTTGATCTTAGCCTGCTAATTCTGCCCTATTAACTATTGAGTCATTGTTCAAAAAAACTATTCATTAGAAATCATTAATTTTTGTCAAAAATGTTGAGAAATAAAATTCTTATTCAATATTTTCATTTTGAAATCATTTGAAGTAGAGGCCCAAATCGTACCTGACTTGACCTGATTCGGACCTGATCTAAACCTAAAATTACCTGACTCAGACCTGACCTGACTTCATTTCTCAAAACTACCTGACTGGTCAGGTAAAATTATTTTATATAATAAAATTTAGTAATTTGGAGATAACTTTGAATTAAATTGATAAGGATTTAATAAATTTTTAATTAAAAATACAAATACTTATATACAATGGATTCATTACTTATTTTAAATGAATTTCTTTAAATTCGAGAAAAGACAACTTTATACATGTATTTATCAATAATATATACATTTTTTTTGAATAAAATTTCTTTTGAAGATTCAAAGCAATTTTTTGATTCATTATTCTAGCCTATAATATTTATGCACAAAATACCCTATTGAAAGTTTTCATATTTTTACAATTCGCTATTAACTTTTCATTTTTAATTTATGTTAAGTTCATGAAAACTACCTAGTTAAGTTCAAAATATCATACAAATTATACCACATAATAAACATAGACTTTACTCAGAATTTTCTCATAATTTGCGTTTCATTTGAACTTGAAGATTACCAATTTTTTGTCAGTTGGAGCAGCTTGCTCTATTGTAATTTCCGTAAAATTTTTCGGCTCTGACCTGACCAAGTAAAAAATCTTACCTGACCTGACCACCGATTTATTCGATTATTTGGGACTCTAATTTGAAGCCATGAAATATTGTCAGGTTCTTAGAGAAGGGGGTGTTTTCGCTTTGTTTGCATTTACTTATATATCAACTCCATTTCAAAAGGATCAGGTTTCTTGACATGTTTAACATGTAATGCCTGACACAATTTCTAGCAAATTTTATTACCCTTTTCTTGTTAAATAACAAATATTTTTTATCTGATAATACCTTTTGAACTGATTTCGTGATAACTTTCTCATTTATCTCTCGTTGACTCTCTTTTGAAATAATAAGAATTAAAATAAAGTTATTATTGGAAAACATGAACACATATTTAACTTTCTTATTTTACTCTTCAATCACTATAAAGGACAAAGAGTTAATTAGTATAAGAAAAATGACATTCGTTGTCATAATCCTGTCATTGAAAAAACATTTTTAATGGAAATATTCAGTAATAATC
>JAQFZL010000622.1:0-14384 GCA_034695685.1 Galumna lanceata
TTGCTTTCAAATTTAACAAACGATTTCACAGATCATAAAGTTTTAATAAACTTCAAAAGTATAATAAAGTTAATATTAAAATATAAACTTGACTTTTATCAAGCAAATTTTAATGAATTCAAACGTTGGAAACTAGTCAGATAATGTTTATATATAAACTGTTGGATTATTTTATAATTTGATTATTGCTATCTAATTTCATTAAGATAACTGAAAACATAATCTTGATCTTTTTCCATATAAATTCGTAAATAAATTATCTTGTTTTCCTTTTGAGTTTATTTTCTAACCATTTATGGTAACATTTAAGGTGCATATGACCATGGATATTCGATAATTTTAAATTTATTACAAATTCAAAGCAATAAATAGTGGTTATTGTTTTTTCCAATTTGATTATGATAAGATAATATTTATAATTTTAAAAACCAGTCAAATAAAACATGAGAAAAGTTTGTCTGCTTGTAAATTTATTTTGAAATTGATTAACCAATAATACAATTATATATTAATTGAAATGATTCAACATCTTGTGAGTCATAACTATTGTTATCCGGATTAAAATTGAAAGTGAAAATAGACAAAATAGTATATTATGAAATTTGTTGACATTTTTCAAATAATTATTTTTTAGAAATTATTGCTAGAATTAAATTTAAATTTTTCAGTGAAATTTTTGATTTTGAAATATTTTCTTATTCATGATAATTTCATATCTATTTTACATTAAAACAATTCAATCAAAATCAAATAGTAGAAATTACTTACAACTACATTTTTTTCAAAAAAAAAATTGATGAGAAATTTTAATGATTATCAAACTTTGATTTTGTAGATTTTTTTTGGTTAAATTCTAGCTGCTTATGACCATGGACATTTGACATATAATTATTTTAAATGAACAAATTTAAAGCAATAAAGAGTAATGAAAAATTGGTTCAATTCAATAGGCTCTCTTTGTTATAAAATTTCTTTCAATTGTGTATAATTGTCTTTTTTTGTCGAGCTTCATAATTAGAGCATATAAGAATTACACCCAAAAATGCTGAATAATACAAATTTATTTATGACTCAATTAAAAAATTTTATATATCATCACGTAAAATGAAGTAATTGATCATTAGCACTCATTAATCATAGAGAATTGAACCTGCAACAACGCAAGTTGTGAAATATTCAGTTTTGTGAATAATCAAAAATTTTATTTTCAAATGATTTTAGTGATGATATTTTTGAGAAGTAATTATGGTATCTCTTTAGACTCAACTAATTCATGATTCAAATGAACATGGTCACAAGCAGTTAAATATTAACTATAAATATCTACAAAACTAGAACCAAAAATGGTACTCAGCTCATTTTTACTAATTTTTATGTTAGCTAACACTAAATTATAACATTCAAATGTTATAAAGATAAAAAATTTATAATATTTCAAAAATCGATTAAATTTTAAAAATTTTGTTGAAACATTATGTTAAAAATTTGAATTGCTTTTTTTGTTAATCCTATTGTTGTTTAACTGATGATCTGAGTGATAATAACTAACAGTTAGAGAGAATGGTCTAACTGTAAGATATTACCATTGAAAGAAGAAACACTAGTTTTTTCATCTTATCATTAGAGACAAAGGTTTATATTAAGACTAATGAATAGTTTGAAACTCAGATTTGTTCTGGTTTCAATTCAGAGCTAACCCTTCAAATCGTTTGTCAGATACTGTAAAGATAGTAATGTGAAGCATATAAAAGAACGTTTTTATTCATAAAACTCATATAGAATACATGGAAGAGAGCGATATGAACATTTAAATTATCCTAGATGAAATGAAAATGTTTGAGGACGTCAGGAATTTTCACAGTATTAATAAATGATTATTATCTATCATATAATCACAAAATAAGATGTTGGAAAAGAAGTGATCTTATTGTTTTGAATTGTATTGGATTGTATTGCGATGCATCGCAGTAAAGGATTACTTGGCATTGCAGTGGAGCAAAACATCCAGGGGTCTGCCTTCATGTAATGTAAACGGTCGGCAACTCTTTTAACAAGGAAGAATTCAATTTTTAAAAATGTTTTCCCTATTTAATCTGAATGATTCTTGTTATTTTAAAATAATTATCAAGTTTTAAAAACTTAAAGATCATTTTGGAATCAATGAAAAGTTTGTTTGCTTATTAATTGACCAAATCAATAATCTTATGAATAATTTTCGAATACAACTGAAAATTCCATTTTGAGATTAATTCTAAACTGTAATTCAATGCAAAAAAACTTTATAAAAATACATCAATTTTCATAAAAAAAAAGAACCTCATATTCATCTCTTCAATCAATAGATTCAACATATGAAACATTTATTCTTATTAATAAATTTTATATATAATCAACAAGCAAATTAATAGTATTCAACAGTTCTCAGTTGAATAAAATAATTTTATGTTTTTATATGTTATCATGCACAATTTGGTATATTATTCCAACTAAAAGAAATGAACAAAATTATAAGCCAATCAGAGAAATCAAAAACTTTAGTGTAAATTCAAATCAAATGCCCAAACCCTCATGAAAATGCAAATTATGAACTCATTTCGTCTTTTAATTTTAATGATCAAGGTTACTAAAAAAGTAACCGAAAGCCTCAGTATATTCAACAAAATTGTTGACAGTTAAGTTGTCGAAGTTAATTGGAAAAAGTGATTTTTTAATTTTATTTAATTAATTATGTGTCAAAAATTATTCAAAGTTAAAATAGTCTCATAAATATTATGAACTATTTCTGTTAGAATATAAGTATTCTGATAATGAATTTTGTTGACAAAAAACGAGCTGTAAAATGGACCTGAAAAATTTAAAAACATCCTCCAAAATTTTTGTTACTATAGATGAATGAGAATATATTAGAAATTTTAATGAAAACATCAACATCTATTATTGCAAATCGTTTTAGCCTTGAAGGTAGCCTTCAAGGTAAGGTATGAAAATCTAGATTTAATTTTTTCCATAATATTTGCAATTTGATTTTCCATGAAGTAGATTATTTCGGCTATGAGTCTCAACATGGCTTTAAAAAAGCTCTAAAAAATTATGTAAATTACTTATATAACAGTTAATATATAAGATTAAATCTCAATATATAATTAAAAGCGAAAACAGTATATTAACAAACAGCTGTGTGGATGGGTTGGTCTCAACCGAAGCAATATACTACACTTCACTACATAAATGTAATGAAAATAGAATTTTTAAAAATAATTTTTCAGTGAAAAACAACAGTATTTTAAAGTCATTTCGAATTAATCAATGTTATGCTAAATTTAACATGAATCAGCTGCAAAAATGTCTTAAAAATTATTTTGTCTTCAAGCGCAGAAGTGATTCACTATGATTCCGATTAAATTTCAAATATTTTATCAAAAAATCATTCAAATGATATGATTTGAAACCATTTGAAGATTGGTTGTCATCAATATACCAAAAACAGTTCTAATGAAAAATACTATATTTTAAAGTTTTTTTCACTTCTCATTATAAAAATCATAAATAAGAAAAACTTTGATCAACTTTCGAAGTAATGAATCCGATGCCGGATATCAAAAAGACATGGTTGAATTCAGCGTGACAACAATAACAAGAATTTATAAACAAATTTTGCGTATGAACACTCTCAAGACTAGAAATTGTGGTCGAAATCTTTTAAAAATACATTTACAAGCTTTCAGTGAAAAGACAAATTTAGAACTTTAGCCTGCGAACTTGTTTGTTTGAAGAAAAATGAGTAAGATAATAGTGAACAAATTCTAAAATTTTTTATAATGATATAGAATGAATTAAACAATTATATACGAATGAATATACGAATATAAATAATTATATTGAAGGGGAATTTGTAAATAAATCTTTGAAAACAATAACCGTTAATCTTTGAATAAGTCGATTAGTTATTGTTTTCCTATTTATTCAGTTTTATCAGAATTTGATTCTACTAGATAACAAGCTAAGTACGGAAAGTCTTTTAGAACCTAGATCAAACTGAACACATTTTACATTGAACAGTTTTGAAAAATCTAGTTAAATTAAAAAGTCATTCTATTTTTTCGAGAGATAGAAATTTCTGAGTTACCAAAAATTTATAATTATTTCAAATATTTTGATAAATATGAAGGTTAACTTCAAAAGTTTGTCGTGTCATTAAATGATTTGTTTGAATAACATTCAATTGAACCAATAAAAACAGAAATATTACAGTTTGATGAATATTTTTATCGATTTATAATTAATTGCAAAGTTTATTGTTTTTGAAATATTCGATTCAAGAAAGTCATGGACACCTTAATTATAAAGAAATGATTTATAAATTAAAAATTCTTTGACTAAAGAAGAAATATCTCTAGAATAGATTTGCCAAACTATATAATTATCAATATTCCAAATATTAAAGTAATGCAAATAATTATTGATAAAAATTTCCATTTATTTATGGCACAACTTTAGTATTTGTATAAATGATTATTTCATTTATATAAAAATTTTATTAAAAATTGGGGGTGGGTGTGAGCAAAGCAATTACATATACTACATATTACTTCGTAAATGTAGTGAAAAATAGGAATATATTTTCTTTTCTCACCAATTTTTATCAAGATCATTTGAACCATTTGCATGATTTGAAAAAATTTTTTTTTGTGACACTTCAAGAGTTTTTCTATTATAGGAAAAAAAAATTTCATCTAAAAAATAATTTTCACAAACGTTGAAAAACTGTTAAATATAATTTAATCAAATTTGAATTTCACAACAAACTTTTTTTTTTGAAATTGAAATATCTCGATAAAACAATAAATTTATCCTAAAAGTTTGTTATTTCAATTTTATCACTAAATCAAACTATTTGTATATAATTTTATAGTTTCAACTAAAGATTGATCTGATATTGAAATGTTTCAATGCCAATCTTTGATACTTGAAAATGACCAGCGTCATTATATTCAATCTGTAAATTTGAACTGGAATCAACCAAAATTAAAAGCCCATGGCCATTTCACCCAAATACCTGGTATCAAAACTGGTTGTAAATCGTCATTTTCATGAATAGAATATCAATGAATTTTTATAAACACGAAACGTTGAGTGATATGGATGAGATAATACGATAAAAGGGAATGAAGAAGTGAAAATTTCTATCTTGAATATAGAATCAAACTAAAAAGTATATCAAATTAGAAAATGTGAATAATTTTATTAACGATATTAAAGTATAAAATATTATGAAAAAAAAGGACAAAGACCTATTTGTATTATCTTATCAATTTGTTAGTTTGATATGTTAAAAAATAAAAAAATTGGAACATTAATTTTGATTTGCATCACGTTATTTATTTTTAGTTCAAAACAGATCGGAAAAATTCACTTGTTTTGAAAAAATTATTTTTCATTTTGAACTATTAGCCTTATAATTTAATAAAATTTTCATTTTTTCTTATAGTTTTTGATCAAATTTTTTTGATTTATTATAAAAATCTATTTTTCTAATTCGCTTTATTTTAATCGTTTCTAAAAATTTATAAAACAACTGTAATTCTTATTTTTCTAGTAAAAAAATGATCACAAAAATAAAATTGAACAATTTTGAATTGAATTAACAAGGTTAATCTTCCATAACAAAATTGTTATTTCGTTGAATATAATAATCTAAACTTCTTATTTTTGTAATTATATGAGAAAGATAACCAGTATTCCTTTGCAATCCTTGCAAAATAAGTTATGCAAGCAAACAGTTGTTTAATTATTACATTTATCTTTATTCTATAACGGTTCAAATGAACTTCGAAAAATTAGCAAATCTATCATTGAATCTATTTTAAAATACCAAATAGATTTGTTTTGAAATTTTTGTTGTTGTTATGAAACTTTTTCCATAAAATGACTTTAACATAATTCACAACAAAATCAATCGATTACTTTGACTTAAGATAAAAACTTATTTTCAATATTAGTGACCGTTTCTACTGCAAAAACTGTTATTATGTTTCAAACCTGAAAATTCGACAGTCTTCACGCAAAGTGAGGGATTTAAATGATCTTGATCTCATTTTAAAGATTGAAAAATTTATATTTTATAGTCAAAATTTTATCGGCAAATGGCCATTAGTTCTGGTCAAATTTGACCGGTTAAAATAAGAATTTCAAACTTAAAAGAAAGATAAATTTTCAACAATTAACAAATTTTACAAAAAATCATTCTTGATAGTATTTTTTTGAACTTGATTTTTACTACAAATATGAATGAAAATTACCTTGAATATATGTTTTGATAATAAATAAAAATAGATACCGTTTCTATTTTGAATATCATAAGTTTAATGAAAAATTTTATTCTCTTCAGATGTTTTATTTTGTGAACATATAAATTGTAAAAATAATTTTTTCATCAAATGTTCTTTTTGAAATTCATATCTCTGTTTAACTCATTTCCATATTCAAGTTCATTCACATCAATAAAATTTTTAAAACCTAAACTCATTCAATAAATCCATCAAAATTAATTTTTCGTAAAATTTGATTGAAGTTTAAAATTTTATCTTACTTTTGAGCTAAAAATTTTATATTTCACCGGTCAAATTTAACCAGAACCCAAGTCCATTTGCAGATAAAATTTCAACCATGAAATATTATTTTTACAATCTTTCAAATAAGACCTAGATCATAAAAATCCTTCACTTTGGGTGGGAAATGTCGATTTCTAAATTTAAAATGAATCGAAAACCAAAGTTTATATTTCGAAATGTTTAATGAATGTCGTCATTTCGTTCATTTTATTTTTATTAATCATTTATTCATTCAACTTCTCAGACATTAATAATGGTAGGTTTAAATTATGAACTTTCTTAATATTAGAAAAAACAATGATATAAAGCACACTAAGGGTCAACATTTTTAAGTCATGTACTGAATATAGATTTTAATATCGATTGAATCAATTATTAGAGTTTGAGAATAGAATACTAAAAACCTCATGAATCTCATAGAAACCTCATTTTATTCAAAACCAACTACCTTGAAAATGTTTTCTTTTAAATTATTCATGAAACTCCTAAGCATGATAAAACTCATTTGTTCATTATGGAATATTGAACATTCTTTTAAAAAATAAGATAATCATTAATTTCATTTTGCCAAATATTTTTTTCATAATTTTTCATAATTTCAACAAAATAACTGAAAATGATATTCATAAATGAAGATAAAATTGTTGTAATTATTTCAAGGTTAAGACAAAAATATAAAAATTAATGAGTTTAAATAATTATTACATCACCTTAGATACTTCATTTTTCTTAGAAAAACAAATGGTTTTTCAGAAATTGATTTAATATTGATTTTGTTCATTAATTAAAAAATCTATTTCACGAATCATTGTTATGAATCATAACTTATAATCCATTTTCAAAAAATAGTTTGAAAAACTGTAAATTTTTCTATTATTCAAACAAAATATTATCAAGTTTTCATTATATTTAGAGTGACAGGAGCTTGAGTTATTTATTTTATTTAACAAAATCATAAATTCATTAAATTTATGAAGATTTATATAATTCTGATATTAAAAACTTAATTATCTTTATCTCTTTTGAATATTAAATTTTTTTAAAATTTTCCTCGTGTTAATTTCAAAAATTTCTATGATGAATTTGAATGAAAAATTTTATATATAAAGGTTGATCTTATCTTAAATGTTTAATTGTTGTAAAATTAAAAAAATATCTAGAAAAAAGCATCAAGATCAATAAAATCGATTTAGAAACAGAAGAATATTGTCTGAAAAGTTATTTAAATTTCATATTGATATTCAATGATTAAAATAAGTAATATCATTGAAAATTTATGAAAAGATTTCCTTTTATCTCAAAATTTTCAGAAACATAAACTTCAATTTTATGACTCAACATTGCTTTCAAATTTAACAAACGATTTCACAGATCATAAAGTTTTAATAAACTTCAAAAGTATAATAAAGTTAATATTGTGAAGTTTGAGTAAAATGCAAATGGTCATTCTGTGTCCCTCAAAATTTTTGAAAACTTAAATATAAGAAATATTTAATTTTCAAAAATATGTACAAAAAAAAAGTGCGCCGACAGGAAGAATACAAAAATTTAACTTGAACAGTTAATGTTATTTTTTTTATTCCTATCAGATGTGCACCGGTATATCTCGAATAACTTAACCTTAAAATTAGTAATTAAAAGCATATTCCAGAAAATAAAGGGAATCTCTATATGATATCACAAGAATTTTTGATAATGAAAAACTTTGTTAAAAACTTTGCTTGTTATCAAATATAAGTTACTCTGACTCTAATTATTAAGTTATATCATTGCACTTCATTTGGAACAAAAACCTAATCAATAAAATAGTTAACTAAAGTTTTATACAAAAAATATGTTTTGGCCGCTAAATGAAAATATTAATCTGAGAAAATACTTTATAGATTCAGATAAATATTTATTGAAAAATAAAAGTATTCCTAAGAGTTATGCTTATTATCAAATTATGAGATAAAATCTTTTAATTATAAATAACTCTTAAATATAAGAAATATTTAATTTTCAAAAATATGTACTAAAAAAGGTGCTCCGACAGGAGGACTCAAAAATTTAACTTTAACAGCTAATGTTATTTTTTTCATTCCTATCAAGTGTGCTTCGGTATATCTCGAATAACTTAACCTTAAAATTAGTGATTAAAAGCATTTTCCAGTAAATAAAGGGAATCTCTATATTATATCACAAGAATTTTCGAAAATGAAAAACTTTGTTGAAAAGTTTTTACTTTGCTTGTTATTAAATATAAGTTATTCTTACTCTAATTAATAAGATATATAATTGCACTCCATTTTGAACAAAAACCTAATCAATAAAATAGTTAACAAAAGTTTTATACAAAAAATATGTTTTGGCCGCTAAATGAAAAAATTAATCAGAGAAAATACTTTATAGATTCAGATAAATATTCAAAAAAATGAAAACCCATTTTATTGGAATTATCAAATTATCATAATTTACGAAATTTAAGATAACTTTTGATCTCTTATATCGATCAAAAAAAAATCATCCGGCATGTGATCTAAGACTGATGAAAGTAAAGGGGTGTCTATTTTAGTTATCTATAGGAAGCCTTCATAAAGAAAGAACCATTCAATGGACAAATGATAAAAAATTGTTCAATTTATTGGATTAAAATTAAGTATATAAACTAAAACTTAATTAAGATTTTTGTTCTTTTTGCTCTGATTCTTTGAATAAAATTTGAAAATCATTTTAATCGAAATTTGGTTTGAATTTAACTCCAATTAATCGTAAGTTTGAAAGCTTTCAACGTGTCGTTCGGCCACTGGGGTGGCTCTTACCAGTTCCATTTGCCGGACAAAAATTAAAGCCAAATTTACGCCCAATAGGCCTTATGGCCGCTACGCTACCGTCAACTTTAATTACTAACATTTTCTTAAGTTTTATAGTTTTATTTTGAGTAAAAAGAAGGTCAGCTTTTAGCTAACCTTAACACTTGGTGGCAGCGGTGGGATTTGTTCTCAAGCAAACCTAGACCTCTTTCCAAATTGAAACTCATGGGTATGTTCTTCTTGATTTTTTTTGACAAGTTTTGGAATCCTAAAACTCATCTATTTTTGAGAGTTGACCGACTCAAGTTTTTGTTGTACGTTGGTTCTCTTCTAGTGTTGCCAACCCTACTTGATTTCCAAGTATTTTACTTGATTTGAGCGAATTTACCTTGATACTTGGCAATGCTTACCAAGTATATGTAAAGCTACTTGGTAATAAAGTTTGTGTGAATATTATTTGTATATATGAATTTTTCAATCTTTTTAATTTGTTATTTTATATTTCAAAAACCTAACTTCGAAAAAAGCATTTAACTCACAATTTTCATTAGTTTCCGTTAATATATTTAGTATTCAATTTATATTTTATATCAAATGATTATTTTAATGAAAATTATGTTCCAAATCAAGTGATAAGTTTTAGTGAATTCTTGATAATTGGAATAACAACATTGAATATTGATAATTGAAGTCTAAGTTTTAAATAACTAAATATATTTCATGAATTTTTAACCGAAAATAATAAGATATTCTATAAAACCTCAAAATTACAGTAACAATAAAATATATAACGAGCTCAGAAATTAAATTGCATGATATTTAATGGAAAGAATAACTTCTTAAAAAAGTAACTAAAAGTTGTTATTCAAATAATAATATGAAATATCATTTGAATTATAATTTTTTGATTAAACATTAGTTTCTCGAGATAAATGATAAGTGAAGCCATCAAAAAAATGAATATATAGAAATTTTTTTCTAAGAATAGTGTGAAAATCAAATACTTGATTTTTACTTCATTTTTATGAGAGAACACCTTGTTTTTGAAAATTTGGGTTGGCAACACTATTCTCTTCCAGCTGTTGACTAGAAGACTGAGGCTAAGCCTAAGTTTACGCACAGAGTATTAAGCCTATATTTCAAACCAATAACCTACCTCTCACTGGTTATGCTCTCGTTCAAGTGAAGTTGTTATGGAATATTTATTTCTATCAATTTTCATATGGAATTTTTATAATCACATTTCAATTAGAATGGATAGATTCAGTCAGTTTTCATTTGACTTGAATTTTCAACGAAATACTTGGGAGCAAAGATTCGTTTGTCTTGAGTCTGATGAAGGTTACAAAAAACTTCTGTCCGACTTGGAAATGGTATCTATGCCAGTCAGAACCAAGCCATTAACAACCACTATTACACTTGCACCACCTACACCTGAATCTCAAATCAATGAGTCTATAAATGATAACGATGTGCCCAAAGTTCATGGTAATGAACCTCCCGACCAGGCCCGTAAAAGCGTTCCAACTTATGATAAATCCTGTTCGAATCCTGGAATGGTTATTTCTAAAAGAAGAAAAATGACAATTCTTGATAAACCGAAACCCAAGAAAACGAGTTATACTCAAACTGATCAAACACGGAAAATTCCTGTAACCCCTATAACAGAGAAGAATAAGATGATTCCGGGGACTACCTCTCAAGCGAATCCATCATCAATTTTCGATGTGAAAATGAAGAAAAAAAGAAGAGTTGAACATTCGTCTGCTAAGCGCCGAAAAATGAACCGCAATTACCAACAAAATTTGAAGAGACGATTCGAAAATAAAGACTGAATTTTCGTCAAAAGAGATTTGGTCAAATTGAAGAAACGTACGAAGAGTTTGGTCAATAAACATCTAAAAATGACCAAGGAAATTATCAAAACTATGGGCTAAAATGGAAAGACCAGCGACAATTTGCTCTCAAAAGATGGTTATCTCAAACAGTCCTTGCAAATGGCAAAACAATACCATAATACTGAGCAAAAGTTATATAAAAATTATACAAAAAGAGAATTGTCCAAGCAAGAGTTGAAAAATCTTTCTATGAAATTATACTTCAATATAAATTAATACTGACTGAAATTTAAATTGAATACAAAAATTTAGTACATAAATAATAAATAGATATTAAGTGATTTTTGCTGAACGAGAGCATAAGAAAAGAAATAGTGTTTAGTGGGGAACAAGATCCCATATTTTATTTAATTAATTTATCATAAGATTGTAAGAATGGATTCTGATGAAAATAGAGAAAAATCAAATCAAAGTCTTTCACCACATCTCGATCGATGGCCAAATCCTAACCCCTCCATACCCTCAATTACAATTCCTAGTCTGAAAATGATAAATCCAGTTATAGAAAACTATTTTTATGACTTTGGGCAAAGTCTTACTGAGGTGACCAGGTCATCCTCAACATAATCTGCCGGACCAAATCAAATTGATACCAACTGGACCCAAAATGCCAGAGAACCAATACTCTCGCCATGGCTGTCACATCTACCCACAACAAGCATTCTAAATGCTCACAAAATATTTAAACCTCATCAAATTGATTTGACAATGTATAGTCCTAAACAAAGCTTTTCGGTTATAAAGCCTAACTACAGAAGTAAGGTGACAATCATAAGTGTTTTTAATAATTATTTGTTGGTCGGTCTAAGTGACGGACGAATAATTTTATTTCAATTACCAAATATGAATCACATTCCAACGTATTTAGCAAAAAGAAACAAAGAAGTTAAGTTCGTTATTACGGGTAAAGAACAAGACCTTTTTTCTAGGTCTGTGACACAGAATTTATAGAATATAGTTATTCGTGGGATCAAGAGATTTATCGCTGTTCCCATACGCTCCCTTTCATAGCTTTCTTGAATTTAGTCAAACCCTATTTGTTAGTTGACATTCAAGGAAACTTTCTTCAATACACCAATGATGAGCTGGAATGTGAAGCCTTTATGACTGCACTTCCTGATCTGAGGTGTTTTCCCTTAGAACAAGTGGAAGAGTTGACAGGTTTCATGTCTAATTATTGAGAGGTCACTAGATCAATCTTAATCCTATACAAAAAATTGTATAGCCAAAATAAACATAGAACTAAGCCAAATACCTTCACTCAAAATATGGAAAAAAGATGTATTGAATACAACCACAGAAGGAAAAATTCACTTACAATTATTTGAAGAAAAGTTTTTCTATTTCATTGAAAAGAATATAATAATCAAACCCTATTCACAAATATTCGTTTATCAATTGAATAGCTCTAATCACATAACTCCGGTACAGACCATTATCATCACTGGAAAAGAACTGAAACAACTTTTTATCAATACAAGGTTTATGATAGCAGTCTCTATTACCAATAGAGTAGAAATATTCGACCCAATATCTCATTTTAAAAGGTTTCATATTTCATATGACTCAGACATTACCTATGCATGTTTGATTGGTAGTCGACTGACTATGGGAACGGGGAGGGGTAGCTTGATCATACACGATTTGTATATAGAAGGGGACCCTTGTTGTTGGAAATGTCGAAGTCTTTTTCGCCAGGATCCCAACTATGTCAAGCGTCGATGTTCACACAATATTCCTTTCGTGGGAATAACCGAGTGACACTA
This sequence comes from Galumna lanceata, assembly GCA_034695685.1. Classification (NCBI taxonomy): domain Eukaryota; kingdom Metazoa; phylum Arthropoda; class Arachnida; order Sarcoptiformes; family Galumnidae; genus Galumna; species Galumna lanceata. Next base: position 13,068 of record JAQFZL010000622.1, read on the forward strand.
GTCAGTTATCATTCATTTAAACATTTTTTTTGTAATAACACTATTTCACTAACCTATAAGTAGTCTAAAGAACATGGCAGAAGAGTCGGCTTCGAGTTCTCAATCAGTTGACTCATTGATAATTTTACTTGAATTCACAATAATTAATTGTAGGGAAGTTATTTTGTGGGATTTAAGTGTAGTATAAGTTTAAATATGAATAAATTTTCAAATTTGTGCTGAAGAAGAGAAGCAGTTGGCTCTCGAAAACAAATTTGTTTCACTTTTTAACAATTTTTTAATTGTTAATAATATCACAGTTAGTGATAAAATATAGTTATGCTTTTAATTTAAATTGTGTTGTTTTACAGTTTGGTTTTAATATGAGTTCGCATAACAAACAAAACTTGACGATTTTTCTATCAAAACTAACCTTAAATTCATCAATTCAACATAAAACATCGAAAAAACCATGTTTTTGTCATATTTAACTTTTTTTAGACTTTTTCAAAATATCCCGCCCCCTTATACCCCACTGGAGATTTTCACCAAAAATCCGGAACTTACCCCCCTGAGACATCGACCTTTGGCCATCCCTGTTTATATGAATTTTAAAAAAATGCATTTTTGAAAAAATTTCTTTTTTTAGTGATAAGAAATGAATATATTTTAAAATAACAAATAATTATTTTCATACAAAGAAGTTATTTTTTACAACTTTCCAAGAGAATTATATATCCTAATATATTTTACTATTAATCATCTCAAATAATGGTAAAGATCTCAAAATATTTATATGTTACAAAAACACATTGATAATTTAGAATTTATTTAAAAAAAGATAAATTTTCACATCATTCATTGAGAAAAATTAATGCCAATAATTCATTGATAATGAAATATAATGAAGTGAACCCAATTATCAAATTTTTCATTTAGATTAAAAAATATTTATATGTTACAAAATTAATATATCAATGATACTATTAGGGAACCAGAAAAGTAATTTGAAAATTTTGTACCCTTCAGATGATCGCAAATTTTCATATTTTTACGATTGAATAAATAATTTTTGTGAAATAATATAAAAAGTACTTATTATGTTTAATAATTCAAGATAAAATGTTATCAAATTTGAAAATATTCAAAGCTTACTAAGGCTTCAGATTTTACAAATTCGAAACATTAGATTTTTCAAAATTTCAGATTGTCATTAAAGCTAGTTTGATTCGAAAGATCTTAGTTAACATAATTGTCTTATATGTTTAAAACTAATTCTTTATGTTCACACTAGTCTTAAACTGTCTTCTAGCTCTCAGCGAAAAATAGCAATAATTG
>JAQFZL010000623.1:0-14376 GCA_034695685.1 Galumna lanceata
GTAATTTTAAAAATACCAAAATCGCTAAAGAACCTTAAAAACACGGTTTTTTATGTTTTATGCTATTTAAGTGGATAATAGACTATTTCTGATAAAAAACTTTGTTTATATACCAAAAAAAGACTAATTTCCAAATTTTTTGCAAAAATTTTTCCAATTTTTGTATTTCATAGTTTTTAAATTTCAATGAATGCATCAAAAATAAGTCATTTTCAAGCTTAAAATGATTAAATAACTTAACAAAAGTTATTTTAATTAATTATTTTGTTAAAAAAATTGTAAAATTATCCGAAATTTGGGCAAATCCGAGCCGGCGCTTTGCGGGGTCTAGCGCGTCTCAGAGGGGGAATGTATTTTGCCAATTTTCTCATCTCAGGGGGTATTTTGGTATACTTCTCCTCTTTGCCATCCCTGTTCATTTAGTTAAATATTGTATTAATATTATAACGGGATTGAAAAACGTTTTGCCGTGGTTATATATGCAAATAATTTTTCAGCAAGATAATAAGTTTAAAATTTTTAACATGAAGAAGAAGATTATATAAGAATAATAAATTGATTAAAGTTTTAACATTTTTAATAATCTATGAATAAATTATTGATGTTGTTATATACTTCCATCTAATTGTAAGTTTTCTATTTTTTCTTTTAATTTACCCTGGCTAAAATTCGATTTCTTATAAATTATAAAATTTTATTTTTCAAATTGAAGATTATCAAATATATTTTTAAAGCTCCAGAATATCATGTAAATTTTTAGAAACCTGGTAAAAAGTCCAAAATGCAAAAGTTTTTTAAATAACAAAATTCTCAATTTTCTGTCTGATAAAATTTTGAAAAACCTGCGAATGACAAGTTGAGATTTAATTTTTTTTGTGAATAATATCATCAATATATAATTTTTTATATGATTTAATTTCATAATTTCAATAGAGTTTATTTTTCATCAAGTTAAATTTGATGATTTTAGAGAAAACTTTCTTTTCTCAAATAATTTTAAAAATTTATTCATAGAATATAATGAAAACTGAAATTTTAATTGAATTAAAACTCACATATAATCCTTTTAAAATACTTTTAAATTCAAGAAAAAAATTATAAATTCTTTGTTCAAAACTATTCAAGTATACATCAAAGGCAAAAAGTTTTTTTCAATCCCGTTATAAATGATAGATATGGTAGCGGTGCCTGATTTCAATGCCGGAGCGATGGAAAATTGGGGTTTAATTGTATATCGCGAGACAGCAATGCTTTACGACCCAATGGTTTCGTCGTCAAACAATTTGCAAAGAGTGGCCGCTGTCGTCGGTTAGACATTCAATTATTTGACAAAAATGAATAAATACTCGATTATAGCCCACGAATTGGCCCATCAATGGTTTGGAAATTTAGTGACCCCTAAATGGTGGGATGACTTATGGTTAGTTTCAACTCTTAATTATAAAATGATTGATAAAAATTGAGCCCAGGCTTAATGAAGGATTCGCTTCTTATATGGAATATGAAGCGGTTAATTTGGTTCACCCAAAATGGCAAATGGTTTGTATGTTTATTTTAAAATTTAACGCCATTTTTCTTCTTTAATTAAATATTTTTATTATTTTCAATATTAAGAATGAGAGTACTTTATTCGTAATTATTTTACTTTACTCATTTAACAATTTGTGAGATTACCTTGATCATTCTTTCATTTACATAATTTTATAGATTAGGTGATCTTTAAAACCGTTTTTCAGTTCTAAATTAATTCTCTTATTTTTATAGTTTAATACTAAAAGTTATTTAAATTATTTTAACCGAATAATCGATTTATATGTTATAAGTTAGAACTTCTAACTTAGAAGTTGCGTCGAAAATGGTTTTGGAACAGTGAAAATATTCTCTCAAATTGCATTATCAAGCTCATATAGAAATCAAACCCTTTAATAATATTTTCAATAATAAAAGTTCACTTTACATACGTTGTATCATATGATTAAATCTCTATTATAAAGAAAAGCTCTGACCAAAAGGCTATTAAAAATAAGACTATTAAAGTATAAAAGCTTTCAATGAATTTTCCTATTATTTATGCATTAAAATTCGACATTATTCCTGGTCAATTCATTTTATATTCATTTCAATCAAGGGCAATTCTTAAAATTCCAATCATAGATTAGAACTTAAGAATTGTATCCAATTATTATTACTCTATTTTTTATAATAATTAGTTCCAACAATTTGTTATCGAAGAATTGCAGGATGTCTTTGAATTGGATTGTCTGACGACATCGCATCCAATATCAGTAACGGTTCACAATCCGGACGAAATTAATGAAATTTTTGATAAAATCTCTTATGGAAAGGTATGAAACAAATCATTTATTTATATAATTTGTATTCAAAATCTATTAAATTAGTGATAAAAATAAAACAAAAATATTATCATTAATATAATCATTAATATAACCATGGTGACTTTTAAACAAATTATTTTCTTGATTATAGGGTGCGTCAATCATACGAATGATGACTTATTTTTTAGGCAAAAATACTTTTAGAAAAGGAGTTTCAGTAAGTTTTGGTTCAAAATTGTATTCAATGATTAGAACATAAATTAATTAGATATGGTTTATAAGAATTATTTAAACGCCTGGAAATATGGAAATGCAGTTCAAGACGACCTCTGGAATCATTTGACATTAGCTGCAAATAATAGGGTTGATGTAAAACAAGTGATGGACTCGTGGACACTCCAAGACGGCTATCCTGTTGTCAGTCTTCAAAGGGATTACTTTCATAAAAAGGCTTCGTTAACACAAAACCGATTTCTTCTCTACAACTCCTTATTTCAAAGCAATGATTCTTCCAAATACTTGTGGGAAATTCCCATCACTTATACTGTCCAAAGAAACGCCAATTGGGATCCAATTACTAAACTTTGGATGAAAAGAACGCACTGTAACTTAATTTTGACACTTTTATTAAATTTAGGAAAAAATCAATAAAAACCTGAAATGAGTACTGAATTTAATAATTCTTTTTTAGCCGAAGTTATGATTAAAGAGGAAGAGTTACCTCAAAATGACGAATGGATTGTAATGAACTTACAACAAGTCGGTTATTATCGGGTTAACTATGACTTTGAAAACTGGGCATTAATTATAAAACAATTGATGAAAGACCACAACCAAATACATGTCATAAATAGAGCTCAACTATTAGATGACGCTTTAGATCTATCACGAGCTCATCACCTAAATTATCACATCTCACTAAATATCACAGAATATCTAAACAATGAAAGAGAATTTATTCCGTGGGAGTCAGCACTTAATGCCTTTTCTTTCTTGAATCGAATGCTTAGGAGAACATCAGTTTATGGACTCTGGAAGGTATGGCATCCCTAACATCCCGGACATCCATTCTATTTATTCTCTTAAAATATGTTTCTAATTTGATGAAAGACTATTCACTATTAAAGTGAAAGAATTTTATTTAAACACTTATTCACTTCACAAGACTTTTCTTTTATCAAATTGAATAAAATAATATTTTAAAGATAGAAAATAATACAATGAAACCTCCAAATAGTGATCGCCTCGAAACCAGTTGTTCATTATTTCAGAGGTTTCAACTAATGAGAGGTTTTAGTGAAAAATTTGCAAATTTTTTAAGAAATTAATTATAAGGAATTTTGTTAAGTTATTCTATCATTTAAAGGCTAAAAATGGTTCATTTTTTGAAGCAATTTTTCATTTTTAGGAACTTTAAAAATACAAACATTGAACAAATTTTACAGAAAAATTTGAAAATTAATCTTATTAGTGATTTATGGTTTTTTTTTATCACAATTAGGTCTATTTTGCATCAAATTAGTTAAAAACATTGTAGAGCCATTTTAAGCGATTTTTAGCCTTTTTAAAAATACCACTATACCCCACCCCCTCAGATCAAAGACCTTTAGCATTCCTACTATTTAGGTAACATTTTCTTGGAAGTTGACCACAACGATAATTGGGGGCTCATATATAGTATGAGTGACATTCATAGCTAAAAATAGTTAATTTTAAATCAATGCTTTCTTTAATCTCTAAAATTTTTAATGCTTTCATCGTTTTTTTAAATATCACTTCTTTAGGTCTATGTCTTGAAATTAATGATAAATCTATATAATGAGGTCACTTGGAATGTCAAAGAGGATTTGGAAAATATGCTTGATAATTATTTACAAATTAATGTGATCGGTTGGGTTTGCAAATACGGTCACAATCATTGCATACAACAATCAGTGGACAAATTCAAAGAATGGAGAAATTCCGTCGAAAATGGACTCAAGAATAATACGTAAGAATTAATTAATTTCACTCCAATTGTTACAAATATTGAATAAAATTAATTAATTATTTATTTCTTTAATTAATCAAAATATTGCGCTCAAAACTAAATATATAATAAATAAATTGCTTACAATTTTTGGGTAAAAAAACCATATAATAAATTTTATAATTAATAGTATTCACGCAAATCTGAGAGCAATAGTTTACTGCACAGCCATTGAGTTCGGATCTGAAAGCGATTGGGATTTTCTGTGGAAACAGTATTTAAGGGCTTCAGTGGCCTCAGAGAAAGATAAACTTTTACGATCTCTGGCTTGTAGTAAAGAACCTTGGTTACTCTCTCGGTATATAACTCGTGCTTTTAACAGTACGAGTGGTATTCGTAAACAGGACGCGAGTTTGGTATACAGAGCTGTGGCTAACAGTAATTATGGCAGAGATATTGCCTACAACTTTCTTAGAGATAAATGGAGTTTAATCTTAAAATAGTAAGTCATTGATTGCCAGTCATTGAATTTTACACTATTTGTAAACTTTTAAACTTTATTTATAGTTTTGGGAAATCATTTTTCTCTTTCGGACATTTAGTCAAATCTGTCACTTTATCCCTAAACACAGAATTCGAATTGGTTCAGGTACAATTTATACAATTTCTACAATTTTCATATTCTAATAATTCTTATAATTTTTACATTTAAAATATCGTAAATTATTTATTCTTATAAAGTTAAACCTCCGAATAGTGAACGCCTCGGGACAAGAAAACGTATTTAGAGGTTTTCACTATTAAGAGGTTTTGGTAAAAATGTATACATTTCAAAACTGGTGTTTTTTATTCAAATTTTGGAATAGATATCAATATTTGTTTCAACTGAATTAGATTATACATATTTTAGCCAAAATGAGTCTTTTGATAACTTTATTCAAATTTATATTCACTTCGAGAGACTCTTTAAGAAATACTTTTCCAATTTGTTTTAATTCATTTCTTAATTGTTGTCATTAAAACAAATGAAATTATTAATCAAATGTTTGATGAGTTATTTATGCTTTTATATCAAATGAATGAACTAATTTTGTATAGATTTGACTCTTTTTTCATTCAATATTTCACTATTGAGAGGTTTTGTATATTATAAAAGGGATGCAAAAAATGCGTTCACTTTAGAATTGGGAGGTTTTCACTAATGAGTGGTTAATTTAACATTTTTACTATGGGAAAGGGACTCGGGACTTAAATGGTCGTTCATTAATAAGAGGTTTTCACTATTCAGAGGGTTCACTATTGAGAGGTTAAACTGTATTAAAAATTATTAGGAATACTTAATAAATTATTAAAGGGTATAAATTTTAATTGAACTTGGTAACGATATTTGAGAAAATAAGTTTTAAGTTAAAACTTTTAATACACTTTTTGATTGCTTTTAAACTTTTCTATAATTTATATTTCAATGTTTTTTCAAATGATTGCTATTTCAAACTCAATGTTATTTTCAGATTATTATTATTTATAATTTTGTATTAATTAATAATTATTTCAATGAATGCATTAATGCTTAATCATTGACTGTTAAAGTATTTGTTGTAATTTTAGTTAAGCGAAGCATACATTACATACATTTCACACAATATATTGCATTGAAATCGAAAAAAAATAATTAAAAACTTGAGATAATAATGAGTTTGAAATTGAAGTCATTTGGAAATATGAAAAAATGAACTATTTTTTCAGTGCAAAACCAAATCTTATTTCATCTGAAGAAGACTTAAAAAATATAAAAAGAAAGTATCAATTAGATGAGCATGGCCATTTATTTGAAAATATTTTACTCAAGAAAACTTCGGAGATTATTTATTAGTTTGTTCTTGTTTATAATCATATTCATAATTGTTTTCCTAATGGTTTTTCTGGACATAACGTGTAAACCTCAGACTTATAATCCAAAAATTAAATTAAAGTCATTTCAATCCAAAGTAAAGTCAAATGAGTTGTACACCAAATGGACACCAATTGTAGACAATATTATTTCAATTTATTCTGCATTTGAATATAATAACAAAATAGTTATAATCGGAATAATTAATAAAAACTTTATTCAAACAAAATATTTCTGTGAATTTAAACACTTTAATAACATTATGACAAGAGTGAGGGCTCAGATCTTGGTCTTACCTGAGAGCTGGGGCGAGTACTTTCAATTTGTATCCATCAAAGTTATTTGTCATAATAATGTGACCAAAGAAGAAGTAATCAAAACTAAGATTTCATTCAATTATTATTACCGCCAAAACTTAGAAACTTCTTATGTAAGGGTTAATCAAATTTCTGAAGAATCTATGGATAAAGAAAAGCCAATTGTTGTTTGTGTTCGTCCACTCTTTGGTCCGTTCACTTCTTCAGCAGAATTACTCGAATTCATAGCATATTATATCGCGAATGGAATACAAAAATTAGTATTCTATGACTTATCTATTAGTGAAGAAATAAGACAACTTTTATTGAATATATCAACGATTGAGTTATTAACATATGATTTACCCATTGATAGTAATGACATTCACGCCGACGGACAGATCGCTGCTCTCAATGACTGTGCGTTACGTTATTCAGATAGTGTTGTGATTCACGTCGATATCGACGAACTGATTGTTGTTTCAGAGAAATATTCAAATATCAAAAACTTTGTCGCAATTAAAAGGAAAGACTCATCGCTCGGAGCACTTATTATACCTAATGTCTTGGTTTGCGATGAATTTAATAACGGAAATAACTTTCCCCGAATACTTAACTCAATAAAAAGACAAACATATAAATGGGAACACAGAGACAGATCTAAATCTATTATTTTAAAGCCATTACTTGTCGACCGATTGGGTATTCATACGGTTTGGAGTTGGAAACTAAAGTCATTCAAAAACAAGAATATCAAAGAAAAAGATGCTAGTCTCTTTCACTACCGGTCTTGTTGTCGGGTTTGGCAGCCATTACTTCATAAGTCTTGTTTCGGATTCAATTACTTTCTCTCTTATAATGACGAGACTGTCGTCGATAATAGTGTTAAACGTTTTGAGAAACAAATAATTGAATTCTTGAAAGAATTCATTGAGTTTTCAAAAACTGATAAATTTATTTAATATTCGATTTTTCTTTGAAAAAAGTACCATAAGTTCAATAATTGTAAATAATTTATTTTTTATATTTTTACATAATATTGTGATTCTGAAAGAAAAATGACTAATTATATTAGATAAAAGGAATTATTTAAGACCACTTTATTTATAAATTTTTTATGAACTTTGAATAAAATTGCAATAAATTCTTCTAATTATTTTACTAATATGACACATGGGATTCTTTGCTCCCCATACCATAATAGGCAATAGGGACGTGACTCGGGTTAGCATAACAGTTAGAGGGGTAAGGATTTAAGCCATCCTTTATAATGTAGACTATTATAAGTTATCACTGGATTTGACATTAAACCCCGATTAGGACAATTTCGGACTCAAACAGTACTCTAATTTTTCGTTTAGTGACTGGAAGTTTAATACTTAGCTGTTCCCCGAAGTTTCTCGTTCAATGACTAGTTGTTTGATAGCTAACTATTCCTCGATTTTCCTGATTAGTGACAGCAATAGTTGTGAAGTTTAACATATCTTTCGTCAGATTTTTCTAATAAAAAGCTTTTTAAGCATTAATTTGTTATTTATTTATTCAAAACTATTTCTTTCAATCAAACAAAATATGTTTTATGAAAATTAAATGTTTGATTAAATTGATTTCAAATGATTTTCATATTATGATAAATTTCGGATGAAATTAATAGGGGTTATCCAAAAGTACAACGTCAGTCATCAAGCAAGTTTAGTTGAACATTTTAATACATTTTCATATCAAGAAATGATGGCTTTTGGTTATAATTTAAACAATAAATTGTGGGCTTTTATATGTGGATAAATTAAAAGATTAATTATTATTAATTATTTTACAATTTTTGAAATGAGTTCTAAATTTATTGAAAATAAGTTAAAAATTGTTTAAAACTTTTGTAATTTTCCAAAAAAATTCTCATTTATAAATATATTGTTTACAACAAAAGGGGTTAAATTTTATTAAGTTATTTAAAATAAAACATTAATCTTGTTTCAGAACTAGCTTGATACAAATCGTGCCTGGTCCTGAACTAGCTTTATAATAATGGAGTTATCTACTTAATATATAAAAAATAATCAAAGTATCTAGCTTCTTTATATTAAGCTATAGTTATTAACAATTAAAAAGATTAAACAAATGAAAGATAATTATTTTTAATTACTTATTATTATCTATTCTAAGTTATTATTGAGAAATTATAACTTCAGTTATAATTTCAAAATTATTAATTTATAGATCTGTGACCAAGATATTTTATATACCAATTTCCGGAAAGTCATCTCTAAATTATAATTTATTTAATAATTATTATCTAAAATTAATCGCTTAAGAGATTATTTTATCTAATCTGTCCCTCAAATGGATGTTAAAACAAATTAAAATTAATATAGAGATAAATCCAATGAAGATTTCTATCAATTAGCCACTAATCCAGGTCCACAAATACCAGCACAGACCCAGTCTTTATCGCAGTCTTCATTTTTCATGCATTCTGTCCATCGATGGTCTCCATGAGTGCCACGAGTCTGATAACACCATCCAAATCCACAATAAGACCAACAATAATGTCTATAACATCCGCAATACTTTCCTCCGCATAGTTTTAATAATTGACGGGAAGTAAAGTTCTGTTGTGTTGTCACACAAAGTGATACCAAAGTCGGACAACATATTAAAAAACACATTAAAAGCATTTTTATCGACATTTTCATTGAATATTAAAGTGTTTTTAAAACAAAGTCTCAAAATGATATATTTTGTTAAATTAAAACTATTTTATATGAAAACTATACTTCAAATCGTGTTATTGTTTAAGAGATGAAAATACAAAATATCAAAGTTTAGTTTAAATACAATCAAATAATGTGTTAATAAAGTTATGGCAATCAAAATATGACTAAAATCATCAAAATTTCAAAATTTTCATTCAAAACACTCTAAAGTTTGTATAAAGTCCATGAAAATCTATTTTTCCTCATATTTAAAGTTTAATAATAAATTTGGTTTTTCAAGTTTAGTTATCATAATATAATATAATATAATATAATATAATATAATATAAATTTTATACTAATTTTTACATTTTTGTCTCTTAGTTTCTTATGATCATTTAAATAATCTTGTTGGTAAATTGGAATAAAGCTCAAAAATGTATTAAATTAAGTAATTTAATAAATTATGAAATAAACTTGCATATAAATTGTAACTTGTCTGTGACTTGACTCGTTTTGAAATATTCATTATTTACGAAAATGAACTAGCTTTTTATCAAACTTTTATAACGTTCAAAGAATAAAAATTGATCTTGTTAAATTATTGATTTATTTAGTTACTAAATAAACCGCGAATTGATTTGAATTTTCTATTAAAAGCTTAAGAAATATATCAATTTTTAGTTAATTTATTAATAAAGTTAATTATACAACAATTTTACCAAAATAAGGTATTTTAAGTTTAGAATTATATAAACATTCAATAATTTTTTTGTTTATAATCATAATACAGTTAAACCTCTCAATAGTGAACGCTTCGGGACGGGAACTTTCGTTCACTAATCAGAGGGTTTCACTATTGGGAGGTTAAACCCTATCATTAAATAATACATTCAATGAAACTCATTTAAAGATATTTTTAAGTAAATAAAAGAAATTAATATTAAATTAATTTTTATTTTATTAAACAAAACTTAAGTTAAAAGCGGAGTAAAATATTAGTCTGAATATAATCTTTATTAATAAATTACTGATCATTTGTTGAGTCCAGTCCTGCAAAAGTTGTTCCGTCGAATCCATAATTTTCTTTTCTAACATCAGTGAAAGTGAGGTAAAAGCGATCGGAAGGTATTCCCAAATGTTGGCGAATATGCGCCATAATGGCCGCCGAGTGCTTCATATTGAGCTCGCGGTTGATTTGACCGATACTTTTAAGTTGTGCAATGGCACAGTCAGGATCACCTTGCCCCCATTTCATTTTCTGGTCAGCCATAAGGTGAACAACAATACCTGATGCGGGTTTGCCAAGAGTTTGAGCCAATACTTCAATCATTGAACCCAAGAATTCATCAGTAATTTTATCTGAAGAAGCGTTGGTTTTGAGCGTAAAGATTGCCATTACTTCACATCAATCTAATGAACTCTCAATCGAAACAATGTCTAAAAATTGATAAAATCAAATAAATTTTCCCCATTTATACCAAATTATAAATAAGCAAATCGTAGTTTGAGCTTGCTCAAACAATCATTTTCCTCGGTACATTGACTTCTTTATCATTAAATCAATTGAAAATTTTAAAATTCTCACTAATTATGAATTTTCCTTGTTAATTTAATTGTAAATTTATTTAATGAAACATCACAACATTTAATATTCAACCTTGCTTAAATAATTTCAGGAAATGAATTATTAGCTATAATTATAGCTATCTTTTGATAATATCTGACCAAGATTAATCTATTGTTAAGTTAATGTTAAGCTACTAATTGAAAAAATTTAAAAACTATAAAATTATGAAAAGGTTGAGTCACAAACTTAATGGGATTTACATTAAAAAATAACTTTGGATTTCAAATATAATTCAAATTTTAAATATTATGTTTCGATTGATTGCAATATTAAATGTATTGCAATAGTTATTAACATAATTATTGTACTCTTGCAGTGAAGCACAGATTGAAATCATTTGCAATAATTTATTATTATTTAGAATTTTAAATAATACAGTTAGGCTTCGATTTAACTAAATCGTTGGTTCAGGTAAATCATCTGATTGAACCCAGAATATTTTGATATAGTAACAGCATATACTAGGCTAAAATTTATTACACAATTTATTACACATCTTATTCTTGGCTAAATGGTGACGATATATTCCAGGTCTGACTGTATTTGAGATCAAACAATGATCTCAAAATACCGATTGAGAACATCCGAAAGAAACAGTTTTTTACAGTACTTTTTATTCAAATTCTAATGAGGCATTGCAACTTGCAACATTTAAAATTCAACCTTGATTTAAAAATATCAGTTAAAATAATCTATAATGTTTGCATAATATCTGACCAAGATCAACTATTACTAATAAATTTTATAACTGGAAAACTGTGAAAATGTCAGATAACAAACACAATAAAAATTTGTTTTTATAAATTAATTTAAATATTATTCTAAGATTTAGCTCAGAATGAAAATCAAAATAACATTTTATTTGATTGATTAGAATAAACATAAATAATGATAACAAATAAACCGTTAGTATTGTATAACATTTAGGGCTTAAGTTTTTATTACTAATAAATGAAAAGTGATTTATTATCCGTCGATATATTGACTCCTATGGAGTGAAAACAATGGATTCAATAAAAAAATAAGAGTTTGTGTCGTTTTGTCAGATGTTGTCCTTAATTGCAGTTTTATTAAACAGTGATCCCTCGGAAGTGAATTACTGTACTCTCTATCGGCCAAAATCTTAGCCTAAAGTTGTGTTCTCAGAGTTTGTCTGAAATAAAAAACTGATTGTATTCCACACACAATGAATGTTGTGATAAATTAAGACATCCGAACAGAATAACTGAAGTCTTCAAAAGACTAATATTAGAAGCAATTGAGAGACCAGTTCTATATCACTCTTACATGTCTTGTGCTCTGATTCTGATCTACGAATAGAAAAGAAGTGATTCTAAAGATTAGTCTTAAGTCGGAATCACTAACAGTTAATAAAATACTAAAGAAAAGACTTTCTCACAGACCAGACATGACTTCCATATCGAAAAATATATCTGAGGAACACTTCTGATGTTTCTTTAGATCTTTTTTATCAAAAGTCTTATATCTTCTCACAAATCCTATTCTTTTTAATAGTTTTGTTTCAATTGAGTTAATGTAAAGTTTATTGGATTAGACATGACTTTACTCAAAGTCTATTGTTATATACATTTGAACACTTATTCTGTCTCTTATTTTATATCTAATTGTAGACAAACTTGTAATTTAATGAATAAATTATTGGCCGAAACAAACGTAAAACATCTTTATTTTGTCTCTCATTTGGTATTCTTCATAGAATTGGATTACTTTTCTAATTATGAACACAACTTCAGATACTTGTGAATAATAAATGTATAGATTTGATCAAGTTATAATTACATACACTATTCATCTTAGTAAAGTAAAGCTAGATAAAATACATTAGAGAAAATAGTTCTTGATGAAAAATTTGATTGAATTGACCTAGATATTGCTAAATAACTTGATGGTATAAATATATGAGTTTGAATGAAATGAATTGAATTTAAGTAATTTAATCTTTGAAGTCCTGTCAGGAATGGCCTTAAAATCAATATATTACTGAAGCATAGATTAGTTTCATAGCGAAGAATGTTATGTAAGAGCTATCAGTATTCGCTTCAATTGACAAATCCATTCATTTTTCATTCTGTTTTCATTCTGTGTTTCTCTTCCTTTCACAGTATTTATTCAATTCGAGTGATTCATTGATTTTGTGTTTCAGGTTCTTAAGGTTTTTCTCAAGAAGTGCTATCATTTTATTATTAAGACATCGGCTGTGCTTTCAATGTCTTAAACTCAATAAATTTTAAATTCCTTTTCTTTGTTTGCAATGAAACTAATATTTCGTTGAGAACAGAATAGACTCCATTCAGAGATAATAAATAACTGTACTCTTGTTTTAAGATTTTCACAAAACCAAAGGAAAAGAAAACCAAAACTCTAATGATTTTTATTCAATAAATTATGTGAAACCAAAAAACAAGAAGAAATTGAAAATTGTGTTAATAAATGTTTTTACAAAACTATTGTTTTTTAATAACTTTATTAAAAGTTGATTAAAATAATGAATAATATATTTTCTAAACTAAACTAAAAAACAAAAACTTTTAAAACATAAATACATTTTTCCAAAAACTTTTCATTGAATTGGAGTCAAAGAACCGAAAAATCATGAAATCAAATGTCAAAAGTAAAACATTTATTATATTATAGTTTTTGTTTGATTTCAATCAATATTAAGTTATAAGAAAAAACGTTTTAGGGTTAACTCGGGTGTGATTTCTATGAGAAGAACTATCAAGAATTAACTGACAAATAAATCACACGAAAGGGTGTATTATAAGCATATGAACTGATTTCTCATAAAAAACAAACCAAATAAATGGGTTTATATATAATTGTGAATTGAAAGTAAGAAACGAAAAAAAAGGTTAAATAGTCGTTGTTTTTAAATATTTAATGAATAGTAATAATAAGAACATATAAAATGCAATCAAACTATTATTTGAAAGGCATCTGAAAAAAAATATTTGTGTCATTCGTGTGATATCGCGACTGATATTCACTTCAAAAGACTAATGAATTGTCACTCAAACTAAAAAATGGGTTATTTTTGTATCGAAACTATTGATAGTAAACTTGGTCTATTAATAATTTATTCTAACAACTAAAATTACCAATCTAGTTTTTTCATTGAAAAAAATTACTACAATGTTAATTTTATTTTTAAAAGTTACTTTTATAGAATTTAAAGAAGAATAACAAGTTCATATTACAGTTTTTTTAATTAGGATATTATTGATATGATATTAAATAAATCAAATAAATGTAAACACAATTAAAATTTGTAATCATTTTTATTCATTTTTTTCTCCCGAAGTTCAGCCACGAAATCAAAGGTAACATTTAAATTGTATTAATACATACTCTTGGTCACTTATCAATATATATATTTATACTTATATGCAATAGATTTGTTTAATAAATGCCTAATATATGCAAATGTCTGATAAGAATTTCAACAAAACATTACATATAATTAAGATCACGAAAAACGCTTAATAATGGTATTATAGAGTTTAATTTGTTTATGGTTATAATCATGGTAAATTACATGAC
>JAQFZL010000624.1:0-14348 GCA_034695685.1 Galumna lanceata
ATTTTCTAATTTTTCTTTAATTACTTCAATATAAATATAAAGTCATTTAACTTATAATACATTCATTGAATATATTTTATGACTCAAATGAATAAATTACAATTGATTTGTCAGATTATTGTTAGTGAAAAATGAGCTTGTTTATTAAAATATAAATGAATTATGTTTTTATTATGCTAGCACCTTTACTGAATTTCTTGTAGTTATGGTTACAAAACTTACATTTATTAAAATTTAACATTTTATTACTTTTTCTTATTATTGAGAAGACCTTCAATTGTCTGTAGAATATTGTGTTTGGATTCGAATAAATTAAGTTATGGGAGAGAGAGAGGGGAGGGATAGAGACAGGACTTATGTTTTGATTGAGGTATGCATTCAATGAAGTTTATATTTTTTTAGTGATTTAACTAATACTTTGAATGTTTTACTTAAACTAAGAAATGGTCAAAAGTCAAGGACTGGAGAACTCTAAGACTTATAAAGAATTTTCAAAATTTTTAAAGTTATTGTTAAAAGACTATAACTTATAGTACTCTTGGAGTTCACGAATCATATTATGAGATCTGACACAAGAATTTAACTGTTGTCTAATTAGAATAACCGAAATAAAAACTAAGAAAGGGGTAAATTTAATAGAAAGATGTTTTGAAATTTCAAAATTTCACATAAATTTTAAAATAATTTCTAACAATTATTAAAAAAAAAAACTTCAGACTATAAACAAAATTTGGAAAAAAGTCTCATAAAAAATGTAATGGTTGTGAGCGGTTTATCACTCAATTTTGTAAAGATTTGTGGAAAGTTTATTGCGCCCAATAAACATAAAATCCGTTTTTTTTAATTTCTTTCCAGAAGTAAAGATTTTCTTTGAATTTAAAAACTAGTCATTCCTGTAATTAAAGTAACCTTATCTTTAGATTCAAGAAAACTCGATATGAATATCATTAAAACTTTTTTGGTTGTGAAATGCGCTCTCTCTCTCTCTCTCACTCACTCTCATTAACTCACTCTCTCCCCTCCCCTTAGACTCACGACTTGAAGTGCGAATTTTTTGAAGGTCAAGAGATTTAAAGATTCGTTTATTATTAGGTAATGATTTTGTACTGAAATTTTTTCAACTTTTATCAAAACATTTCACATGAATTGGTTTTTAAGAGTAGAAGTTATTTTGTGTTCAAAATGTAAATAATTAAAAAAATATTACAAAGTTTTAACTTTAAAAATAAATGGATTTAAATATTAAAGACTAGAATAACTATTTATACAAAAATTTATTAATTCAATGAAATTCCAGTAATTAAGTTATGATTTTTAAAAATAAAGTTAACAAAATTCAAATGAATTAAATAAACAATAAATTAAAACAAAAATAAAAAGCAATGAAATTACTATAAAACAAATGGAAATACAGTCGAAGGTCTTTACCTAAAGTCACTCCAGAGTTGTGGCCGTTTGCATAGCTTTTAACCATCTTTTAAAGACATTTACAAAAAGATTAAAATTTAGTAAAGGTTTGAAAGATACTAACCGTTCGGCAGAGCCTATGGTTTCTGCTCTAAACATGAGACTGGGCTGACCCGGATGTGATAACTGGAATAATGATTTTGGATCGATACCATCGACACTCTCTTTTAATGTCTCCACTTTAAAACCGAGAAGAGGTAATGACTTGAGCGCTACTACGTCTTCACTGGCTTTATAAGTATAGAGAACCAGTTCTTTTATGACAAACCAATATCTCTTCCAATTTCGTTTGGCTTCCCTCTTATGCAAATACCCTGATATTAAAGAACCAACGTCATTTGCGCTCACCTTTCAACAATGAACAAGTTTAAATTTTTTTAAATAAATTTACAGGAAGTTAAACCTCTTTAAGAACCGAAGGAACGTATCGTTGTTTAGGCTTTCGATTACTTTTTCGAATTAAATTTCTGGCGAACTGTTGGCGCCATTCCTTCAGATTCCAACCCTCGTCAGTGTCTGAGGCGGAAGCGCCCACTTCACCACTACTGGCACTCATTTGTGAGGACTGATTGTCTAATGTCTGTAAATGTTGAGTCAATTTATCAAAACATTCGTCACAAACTCGTGCCGTTCTATTCTTAAGGTAAGGAAGGGGTGCTTTGTTTTGACTGCAAGCACTGCACACAACTTTCCCACAACAACGGCAGTGATGTCTTCTAAATGTGACGCTAAATGATTCGGTGCATAACTGACACATCGTTACTCTGGCGTCTGGTATCCAAACGGGAGCGCAGTTTCCTAACGACAGACCCTCTGACTCATAAAGACTCTAAACATTAAATGTTTAAACAATTAATGAGAATTAACCTTGATCCAAATTGTGATTTACCCCCGATTTGGCGAATGATATTCTTTTGTTAATGTTTTCTTCGATAGCATTATTAAGTGCAGTCACCCACTCCTCTCTCTCTTTTGGTGATCTAAAACATCAATAGATGAGTTATACATAAAGTTTAACTGAAATTGAAATAAGTGATTAACCTTGCTGCTAATGAGAAAGACCTAGTGTGCGATATAACTGAGAATTCATTTTGGAAGTCTTGTTGTGTTGGCAGCGATACTCTCATTCCTGTGAGAGACAACTCGTGGTTTACTCTAAAAACACCGTTTTGTACTGCAGTCAAATACATGAGACAATCGTTGAACTGTTTTAAAGAAAATAAATTATTCACTAAAAGATAAACGAATCGATTTTGTGTGGGTTTTGCCCAAACACTCAACCATTTCATAAGAATTGAAAATTCAATTAATGGGTGTTTTAATGTGTTTTTGAATGAATTTGAATAAACAAAGTTGAAGTAAAACTAACCAAAATAAAGAACCGTTCCTGCATTCCTTTTCGCGACAGTTTCATCAACTCTCCCTCTTTGATGAATAGACGGCCCGGTTTAATGATTTCCGTTCCCCCAATAATACTGTTTTGTAAGGAAAGTAGTTTCGAAAGGTTTTCGTTGGACTTCATAGAGTTGTTGGCGTGTTCTGCCACTTGTGATACTATCTGTAAGGCATTACAAGTGTCCAAATAGTCCTCAGAGTCAGGGTTTAAATGTTTCAGATAGTCATCCAGTAATAGTCGGTATTGTGGTATTCGTTGGACCGGTTTTAACATAAAGTGTTTAACCGATAACTTCTGACATCTGGTCGTTGACTCAAATTGTTTGACGGATGCGGCAAACGATGGATATCGTCGCAGAGCGTCGTCATAGTTGGCTGATATGTTCTCAAAGTCACGGATATAAAGTGAGTATTGTTTAAGAAAAGGACAGATTTTCACCAAAACATCTGAAAATTAAAATGTGATATGAAATAAGGAAATTGGAACAAGCTCAAAATAGAACTAACCAGAAATTCTTTGATGGTTAGGCCAATCGTCTATTCTTGTCTTGAGATCACTTAACAATTGTTCGTTAATTTGCAATAATTGCGGCAATAATTTCAATATAGAATTGAGCACATCTTCTGGGATGTGCTCTTTGACAACCGCACGAAAATCATTGTTCAATAGTCTTAAGACATCAATAAATATTTCTTCAGAAGAATACAACTCTTTGGCGATAAAATACAGTTTTTGTAATTGTTTTCGTTTATGAAACTCATCTGATTGTTCGTTGGCTGAGGACAGGCTATAGTCGTCGCCATCAGATGACGATTCTATTGGCTGTGAATCGAGAGAATCAGCTGATGGCGAGTGACTGACTTCTTGTGTCGGCCAAAGGAACGACTCGTTCCCCTTATTATCGTCACAATTAGTCTCAATATTAGTCATTATTATCTGGTTTTTGGAATTAAATGTTAAGTCAATTATGGATTAAAGTTAAAAGAGATAGTAGTAAGTCGTCAATAGTTCAGCCTTTTTTGAAGACAAATAATAGCATTCAATCAGTGGTTAAACAAAACAGATTCAGTCAAAAACAAATCATTCACAAAATAAGCGATATTTTACTAAATTTGTATAAAAATTGTCAAAATAATCATTCAATTAATTTATTGAGATTTATAATTTCAAATAACCAAGTTAGTCAATAGCTTGATAGCTTTCTTACGATTCAGAAAATAATAAAAATAATAAAAAGTAATCATGGTTACACTCAAAAGGCAGAACACAAAAGGAGGAAAAATCTTTTCAATTTTCAAACTAAACACGAATCAAATAATCAGTTAATTAACACAAATTATTAGTTCACAAATTAAATATTCAGATTTGAGTAGTGGTGAGTTATGCCTATTCTAATCACTACTATATAATAGTTGACAAAATGATGAGTGATTTGAGAATTTTTTTGGAGTCAAAACTAAATACCAATTATTAGAAGTTTGGGTTATGAGAAGAAATGTAGAAAATTATGTCGAGTATTAGATAACAAATCAATTGATTAGATTATAAGAAAAATCAACGATTTATGCCTTTTATTGAGAGAACAAAAGTGGTATTCTTTGGAAAATGTTTGCTTCAAATGAATGTAAGGTTTGTGGTAACCAATAGTGTATATAAACTAATTTATTTTTAGATGAAAGGCATTCCACTAATAAAATGCTATTATAAATAAACAAGCAATTAATTTTAATATGGAAAAGTTACGTTACGTGTTGACTAAAGTGTAAACATAGAGTAATAAAGCTTTGATGCTTTTATCAAACTTTTATCATTTCCATACCTCCGCTAATTTTTTTACTAACCATCCAATGATTAAAGTGATTATAACTGCAATCAAATAATTGAACATTGCTTTGGATTCTCCTAAAAGTATTATTTGAGAGTAATTACACTTAAATTAATTGAAAGGTATTACCTCTCAAATGAATTCAATCGGAAAATAGTTTATTACTAATAAATATTAGCAATAAATGAGACAACATTTCAAATGACACATAAATAATAGATTTTTTGCATAAATTAAGACTAAAAGTTATTGAAATAAATTTTATGTATTTATGGATTTAAAACAAAAATAATATTAAAATTTGTGTTATTAGTAACAGTTATAACACTTTCTAATGAATACCTGTATTTTGTGAGCAAAACTCATGAGAATATTATATATTTATAGTAATATTTGACATTTTCTGTTATGAAATGAAACAATAGTCAATTAATATGGTATAATGTAGGATATCCAGGTTCTTTGCTTTCAAAGCCTGGATACTATTTCCTCTCTTATGATTCAAAAGTTGGGAAACTTTTTATTAAATTTTAATTGTTTTTCAAAATTAAAAGAATACAAAAAAATAGAATTAATAGCAGAGGATAACATAATTTAACAAATATTTAAATAAAAAAAACTGACACTCAAATTGGGTTAAATCGGTTGCCCTAAACATTAGATAGAACTCAAGTGGATATAAATGTAGTGTAACTTTGAATAATTGCCGCCAACTTTTAAATTAATGTTTGATATCTTATCGGCTGACAAAATATAAGCAATGTGCAAGATCATTTTGATTTGAAGAAAGTTTATTTTAAAGTTATTAACAAATATCGATACAAAATACACGAATCAATCGATTATAACATTCCTTTGAAAACAACAGACTTTAAAATAAAGAGAATAATAACACAATTATTACTAAAATCTAGAAATTATTGATAAGAAATATCTTCACAAATAGTTCTGCTTTTCATTCGAATCTTTTTTTAGTCGATTTAATGAAAGATATTTTTCAGAACTTCTGCTGAAAATCAGAGGGAAGTGAAGAGAGAAATGAAAAAGAAATGAAAAACAAAGATAAGAAATGTGTGAAGTCATCCAAAAACCAAATAAATAAATAACTTTTAATTGACTTAAATAACGTAAACATAACTTACTTCTCGGAGTCCAGTTTCGGATGAGGTAAAACTGTCGGGTCTTTCTGACGATAGGTCTGAAACCCTTTTTTCTAAAATATTCTTCAATTCTGAATGCAATTCACGACTCATTCCTAACAAATCTTCGTTGATATCATCTGATGGGAGGGATCGTCGAGTCACTGGTTTTTCCGATTGAATTTCTGCCATCAGTTTTGTTG
This sequence comes from Galumna lanceata, assembly GCA_034695685.1. Lineage (NCBI taxonomy): Eukaryota > Metazoa > Arthropoda > Arachnida > Sarcoptiformes > Galumnidae > Galumna > Galumna lanceata. The sequence goes on from JAQFZL010000624.1 coordinate 6,031, forward strand.
AATGGGATCTGACGGCTGAGATATGAATAAAGGCTTTATAGCGCCTAAAAGTCAAATAATTTAATTGACCTGCTTTTGGTGGACTCCTCTTATTTTGTTCGATAGGTGGCGTCTCGTCGTCTTCTGGTTCTGGAACTGGTGTTTGTTCTCGCGATTGAGTAACGGTTATGTCAGAACTTAATGACTGGTAAACAGATGCGAGAGAACTAATATCATCATTGAGAGTGTCCTCATCGTAATCTTTATAGGGATGAGCGTCGGGTTCAGACACATACTCTGCGTCGAACCAATTTGTAGTAGTAATGGAAGACAGAGTTCCGGTCGATTCTTTCAAACCTTGGCATTGTTGAGCTAAGTCTATGTTAGTGTTCACAAGCCTTGTTTGAGGGAAAATCACTTGAGTCTGATTAGTGGGTGTGGTCGGCGTCAATGGATTGGTGGGGGTTCGCTCTGAATCCAATGCCAACTCCAATTCCACATTTCCGTTGACGTCTTCACAAATGGATTGATTTCTGGCATCGATTTGAGTCTGTTTTTCACAGACTTCTATCAAACCGTTATCTTTTGTACTGACGCTCACATCTCTTGTTTTAGGCAGAGGTGTCGCCCCTTTAACTGTTGTCAACAATAATCATAACATAATGAAATTCGTTTCAAAATAATACCTGGTATAAACTTAGGTCTGGGTGGGACTGGCGGTGGCGGTAGAGGACGATTGGCGTTGGGACCATAATTGGGACCATAATTGGGACCTTTTCGGGAAATCGAAGCATAAATATGAGAGTTATCTGAAAGATAGCGTTTAGAAGAGTGTAAAGAAGTTGAAGAATGAAAATTAGGAAGAGGTGGGCGTAAAGGTCGAGGCGTTCGCGCCCTCGAACTGGTTTTGGGCGGTATATTCTCATAGTTATGGATACGCTTTGAACGAACTTCTCGTTTCTTTCTGACATCTAATTCTGTTAACGAACGGCATCGACGAGACTTCCAAGTGAAGGGCTGCCATTCCAAGGGATCAATTGTTTGACTTCGTTGTGCAGTACGTTTACGTCTGGGCGGAGGAGTCGGACCCAAACTAACATTAATTATGTTATTGTTCTGAAGAAATTTCTCCTTCAAAGGCATTGACAAACTTCGAGTCAAAACAGTATTCAAAGCATTGACTTTTCGAAGACTCTCTGCTCTCATTGCTTTGACTGTCGGTATTTGTTGTTTGCTATAAATAGGAAGGGGTGGCTTCGGCTCATCATAAGTGGCCAACACTTCTATATGTTTGGGTTTAAGATTAACGAACCGACGCTTTGGTTTGAAATTCATTCTTAAGTTATTGTAATATATTTCCGGCGGAACTCTTTGTTTTGGTCGCCGTTTCAATGAGTTTGTCCGCGAACTCGAATCTATAGTTATTGTAACCATTGGTAAAATCTTTGGAGTTGGAGGTCGAGGTGGTGGTGGACGCGGCGGTGGTATTCGTTTCGGTTTAAGCAATACTTGAGTTGCAAGACTTGGAACAGAAGAAACTTTTTGTATATTTTTAAGACTTGAGAATCTGCGCGGAGGCCTTAGAGGACCCGCAACTGGACTCATATAAGCATCAACTCTTTCTTGAGTGGCAGCCATTTCTTCATAGACATGATTTCGTCCTAACCCTCGACTCATAATTCCTGTTCGCCGTAAAGAATCGCATAATTCCGAATCGGAAACACAATCGAAATCGGAATCAAAACGATGGCGACCAGAGGTGTGTTCAGAGATGAACTTCTCATAATCCATATCTTGAGCTGTTTGGTCATCCTTACGGCTTACCAGTCCTTTAACTTTGGGTACAATAGCTTTTAAATTAGGTAACGATTCAATGGCTTTAGCTTTGATTCGATCCAATTTTGCTCTCGTTTTCGACTTTTTCCGTTTTTTGGCTCCAATTTTAGGCGACTCCACTTTCGACACTCTTTCGAGAAATTGTTGTCTCTCTTCGTCTTCAGTTTCCCATTGACTGACATTAGGCTCATTATAAGTCACGGAAGGCTTTACTTTTGATTCAGTAGTACTTTCGTCAACGTTTTCATATTCAGGTATTTTCCTTTGATTGTCACCTGAATTAACCACTATTTCGGGCAAACCTTGATTTGCACTCAACTCTTCCGACTTTTGATCGATTTTTTTGTCATTTTTCTGAGTTTTCTTCGGAAATATTCCAATTACTTTTGTTTTGAAGGATTCAATTCTAGGAATACGAAAAGAACTGGACTTTAATTTAGGTTTTGGTTCGTTTTCTTCGACATAATTTTCATTTTCAATGCCATCATCTGAAGGAACATAAGTTACTCCAATTTCCTTAATATTTTCAAAGCCTTCCATTTTGATCACTTCTTCAGTGGAGGGCTCTTCTGTGGAAACCATTTGACTAACACTAGAGTCTTCCTTTTGCTTATTGTCATCAATGTCTTCATAGGGACGGTCACGAAAAGCATCCGGAGGTTCGTATTCATCATCGGCTTCAATATCTGCGTCGACGTCTACTTTAATGGAATCCTTTTGAGTCTTTTCAGACATTTTTCTTTTGATTTTTTCAAATTCTTTTTGCTTTTTTTGTATTTTTCTCTTCTGTTTGTCATCAGATCTGAATCTATCGAATAATTTTTTTCTTTCTTTTCGTTCCAAATCTTTTGATTCCTTTTCTTGTTTTTTGCGATTCTTTTCCTCTTCTTTTAACTTCTTTTCCAATAATTTCTTTTCTTTTTTTAAATCCTTAGTATAGGATTCGGTCGAAGACTTCTTCAATGGTTTTTCATTTATATCTTTTTGAGTTTCTTCTGCTTTTGATTTAGCGATTGATTGGAAGGCATCTTCAATAATGAGCTGAGAAGTCCTTTTTGCCAACTGATCCATATTATCAGAGAGTGTGTCCGAAGGCATTCTTAATGGTCTGGATTTAATTCCAAGTGAAGGTTCTTTAACTTCACTTTCTATAATAATTTGTGGAGTAATTATATTCACTTCAATAGCACTGGTATTGGGAACTGTTTGTTCGAAGTCAACCGTTTCTGAAACGAAAGATGAAGTGCTGGGAACGGGTTCTGGTGTTGCCGTCAGAGCTGCAGTCAATTGATTTTCGATAAGAGACGAGGGACGGCTTCTCACTATAATTCCGGCTTCAATAGTATTGGTTGTGTTGTCAAACGTATCGGTAGTGCTGTCCGAGTCTTTATTTATTGCAACTTCTGTTTTTGATTCAGACTTTTTATTTATCTTAAAATTCACTGCTTTTTCATTTGGTTTCAAAGGATTTATGGTTTGCTGTGGTTTATAGGGCTGCACTCTTTCAGGTTCTTCAGGTAAACCATACTTTGTTTGGAGTTCATTCAAATTTGTGGGTTCAAGAGAGGGATCAGTTATTAGGAAAGTTAGCTCTGAATTTTGAGCCAAAACATCGGGTCTAAACAATGAGTCTCTATTAAATTCAATGTCGCGATAGTCATACGAGCACTCAGTCTGTCCGTCGTCTAAGTAATTGAAACCTTCGGGACCTATACTCTCAAAGTCTTCACCAAAGCTTCGGGGAAATTGAGGCCCTCTTTTCGTTCTATTTTTAAATTATATTATTTTTTTGAAATTCCATTTAAATGATGACTTACTTATGAGGAAGAGCTCGTTTTGCTGATTCTAATGCTTTGTTATATAAATTGAGGGCCAAATTAGCGCAACAGACCGTCTTCTCTTCAGTGGAGTCACTCTGACATTGAATTAATGTCGGAAATCGTGAGGAACCACTGCTTAGAGTTCCTTCTTTTTGTATTTCAGAGACGTTATAAGCGTTACTAAACTTATTTTTTCTGTAAAAAAATAAGTAAATATTTTATACCGTTTTATAAATATTGATTTCCTATTAATAATTATGTTTATCTATAAAATAATCTTTTTCTATAAAACATAAAAGTAAGTGCTTTTAATCAAATAAATAATTCTAATAAATAAAATTAAATAACAGTTAAACTTACGATGGATTGTGTGTAGTATCAGTATGAGCAAGGTCACTTGCACTGAACTTTAAGGGTCTACTTAGAGAAGTGGTCTCTGATTTGAGGCTAATATTATCAGTGGATATAACGTGAATTGTCGGTTGATTTTGTGGATCAGAAGAGTTCTTTTCGTTGATATTATTATTTATTGAGTTTTTCACTTCAGTCTCGTTATTATTATTTTTGGCAGACATTCAGAGCACAGATTTTTGGAAAAGTGTAGAGAAGTAATGATAGGAGTATTGATAGAAGAGTGGAAATAAAGAATTTATAGATAGAAATCCAGATATAAATCAATAGTCAATAAAAGTTTACGAATTGATTGAAGTAAGTGAACAACTTTTTAAGAAAATCGTTGAATACCTGATTTCAGTTTATTTACGAGTGGTTTATGTAAAAGACCCGGTGGTTTATATGGCACAGGAGGTTTAGTACTGTTCATAGGCGGTGTCTTCGTCTTCTTCGTAACTCCTTATTCCAAACATTAATTAAATGTTGATTTTATTTGAATTGAAAAGTATTAATAAAATCACAAATAATATCACTTAAAATAATCAAACAGACTAACTAGTTTATTACTAAATTATTACTAGATTATAGTTATAACTAGGTTATTAATTATTCTATGAAATCACGAATAAATGAATTTTTCACTTTAATTGAATGGGAAATATTAAGTGAATAAATAGGGCATAAAAATAATGTGAAAAAAAGTCACATTCAATGAAATTAAAAATTAAGAGAAGAGAAGAGAAATCAAAAATTCGTTTTAAGAGAATTCTGTAATTCTTTGAGAGTAAGACTAACACAACATTTGAGTTATTTTCTCAACAATTTATAAATAGATTAAAACTTCTTAAGACTTAAGTTATTATAAATTTATTTTTTATTTGAAACAATCGTATCGTTGGGTCGACACTGAAGAGAGGGAAGTAATGCTTAAAAATAAGTGATTACGTGAAAAACCGGAGCAATCGGTTCACAACTGTCGGTGAATTACTATTACTCTTCCAGTTTTGGCACTTTTCCCAGAAGAAGAGTCACTGATTTTTATTCATTTCATAATTATAATACTCTATAGTCTATTGATTTAATTATTACTATCTTTTCAAATATGGATAAAAGGGTGGATTACCTTTTCTTAAAATTTTGTTAAACACATTTTTTTAAATATAGGCATTTTTATTGCCTTGATAACTTGTTTTATATTAAATATTCATAAAAAAAAAGCTTTAGAATAACCATTAGTTTTGTAAAGTTATTACAACTAAAATAAAATTTTTAAATTTAAATCTAAATTTAATTCAATTTGTTTTGAATGATATTTTCTAGAAAGTTATCTTGCTTATTCAGTTATGAAAAGTATGTTTAGTTATAGAGAGCCATCTCTTATCAATATTTTCAATAATATGGAAGTTCACCAAAAAAGGTGTAATCAGTGCTCTTCCCCTAACATTACCCAACTCTGCTTAAAGTTTATACTAGGTTTTAATTAAATTAACTAGGTAAACATTACATTTTTACAATAGTTATGATAGTTTGATAATTAGTGGACACTTACCCTCATTAATATAAGACGTGAAAGTGGTTGCAGGCATTTGAACCAACTTTAGAGATGATTTGTGAAGACATCCGTCAACTGTTTGTTTATATCACTGTTTCGTCATTTGAGTGAAACTAAAGTAAAAACAGGGGTTTTATCATAACTTTGTCCCAACACTACAACACAACACAAATATCGTAAATTAATAGAATTATTACCTCGACTATATTATAGTATATTTTGCTTAATTAAGTTAATTAAAAGTTCTTTTCATGAATTTGATTAAAGTTTGACAAAATATTACCAAATCTATTGCCTTAATGTTTAGCACTGTTTAGTTTATGAAACAAAAATGGGTTATTTGGTTGCGAATCAATTTTATATTCACTGAATATTTAATGAATAAATAAATATTAAATTTAATACTTAATATTGAATTGGAATCGAAGGACAAGTTTTTAAGTGAATCACTAAATGTTAGTTTTAATGAGTTTTAAAGAGAAGTTCAAAACACTTGTCATCAAAAAGACTTCATTTTGTAGTTTTCATAGAAAAATATAGTTTTATTCATAGGTTTTGTTTATTTTTGATATGAAATGTATGACAACTGTTGATTAAAAGTGAGCGCTACTGTTATGCATAAAAACAGGAATGAGCAAGGTGTCACATATGACAGCGGCTATTTTCCCAAAATTTGGGTTATCTGTTTCTATGAGGTTTTGTACAACAATTTTAAGTTTTTCCTAAATCCCAGGGCGGGGGTATTTTGGCTATACCTACCTCTTGCCCATCGCTGCACAATAAAAGGTTTTAAATACTTACTAAATATTTTATTATAAAACTGTTTATTCTTTTAGTCAAAAGAGAACTTCCTTTACATTTGTAGTCATGACTACACATTTATGAATATAAAACTCATATTTATATTAAACTTTTTTTTAAAGTTAGTAAACATCTTCAGGTTATTGAAAGACAATTGAGTTCACATTAGGTCATATTAATAATGCAAAATAAAAGTGATGTCATGAAAGTTAAATATAGACTTTTATTATATAACAACCAGAGGTTAAATATGGTAATAAATCAATTATAATTTATAAACATGGTCATCTTTAAAAAACTCATTCTTAATAAATGGTTTTATTTTTGGTAAATATTTGTATAAATATTTAGACTAAATTTGTTTAAATACTATTTTTTGGAATTGTTATGAATCTGCATTAAATTTTATAACAAACAAATCTAAACCATTAACTTTTGTGAATAGTTATTATTATAGTTATAAGTTATAACTTATGATAAATAGAATAAAAAAATAATTAGAAAACAAATTCAAAGTTAAGTTTCTTTTATTTCAAAATTTATGGAATTATTGGAATTTATGAAACTTTTTCCATCAAAAGTATTGAATTACCAAACTTTGGGATCTTTGAAGGGATAATTGGGAAGATTGGGAATGCCTGCCATATCGAAAGTACACGACCTGTAGTTTCGGTCCAAACCTTCCAATTCTTCGATTTCTTCTTTAGTTAACTCAAAGTCAAAAATTTGAATATTTGACTGAATTCTGTCTACACTTACGCTCTTCGGTATAACAATAATACCTCTTTGAGCCTAAAATTAAAATATTGATAAATAAATGGCTTAAAAAGTATCAAATATTTTTTCCAAACAAAGAGACTGACCTCAAATTTGAGCAAGATCTGCCCTACATTCTTTTTGTATTTCTGAGAAAGTCTATTAACAACTGGGTCTTTAAGGAGTTTATCCTTGTCTGATGCCTGGTTTACTTGAGATCCAGGATTTCCAAGCGGTGAATATGCGGTGAGAGTTATTCCTCGTTCTTCGCAAAACTTTTTAAGATTTTTTTGAGCCAAATATGGATGAATTTCGACCTAATGTTTGATAAATCCATTGATAGAGTGTTTCGATAAGACTTATGTGTATTACTAATACCTGATTAGTGACCGGTTTAATAGTTGCTGACGATAACAATCTCTCGATTTGTTTAGAAGTAAAGTTTGAAATACCGATAGACTTGACGAGACCCGCTTTGACGCAGTCTTCCAGTCCTTTCCAGGCCTCCAAGTAATCAACTTTTCCATCGATGACTTTGCCTTCAGAGTCGACCGGAACTATTTCGGTATCGCTATCACCGAAACTCATCGGCCAATGCATAAGACATAAGTCAAGATAAGGAGTGTTTAGTTTAGACAGGATTTTCTTAACACAAATTTGAACCCTTTCGCGACGGAAATATGTTAGCCATAACTTCGAGACAATATATAAGTCTTCGCGTTTCACCTTTAAATCAGATAATTATTTTAGAAATTTTAATCTAATAATCGGTTATAAAATTATTTAATGATTCAAACTTATATTTTAAGCACTGATAACTTATCAGAGATAATGCATAAACGTATAAACTTTGAGCTTAACCTTCAATTTCTTACAGTTTGATAAAATTGGAGCCAAAATACTAGACGAGAGGTGTCTAATATCTTTAGAAATCATAAAGTAATCGGAAATTCCGATAATATTTGGCTAAATCTTAAAATTTCAGTCAAAAATTCATTAAAACCTTTTAATCGTAAATCTTTGGACATTTATTTCTCTTAATTTTCAAAGAATTCATACAAAGCTGTCAATAGACTTAACGTCAATTTTATCGCTAATTTTTTTTCCTACCAATTGTTATAAATTATAAGTTATAATAAAGTTTGAGGACAAACCATATAACCATTTATTGGATTTAATAT
>JAQFZL010000625.1:0-14338 GCA_034695685.1 Galumna lanceata
GAGTATTTATGATTTTTTTTGAAACTAGAATTAATTTTCTTAAACATTTATTCGTTTTATTTTATGAAATATTTTTTCGATAATAAATTATTAATATATTTTAGTAAAGGTTATACTGAGACCTCTTTCCAAATGTTGACGACGCGATTATATTGAATATAGTTATGTAGAGATAACTTATTGGACTGAAAGTTGTATTATAGCCATTATTTTTAATCATGAGATCCACTGATTCCTCCACCACATCATCCACTAAATTACCAAATTTATCATTTATGGCCAATTTTCTGCAAAAATACCAATTTTTATTAAACTTCATAAAGAAGTATAAAATATATTTATGAAGAAAATTCCTGTTATGAAAGAAAAGAAAATTATTTGCTTAAAGCAAAAGATATATATATAAGTTCTACTCCTGGCAACTATTTAATTAAAACCATTGATAGAAAACCACAAAAGGTATGCCTACAGAAAGAATTGAAGAAATTCATAGAATTACACAAAATCTTCTTGTTGAAATCTCAGTATTTTTATCAAAATATAAGTGAATTCATTCAAGAATTCCTTGTTTTAGGACAACTCAGTTGACCACTACTTCTACTATTTGTATGGAAGCACAGAAATTCTTAAAGCATTTAAGCACAGAATATATCTTGTTATGAATACCTGACGGCAGAGTGAGCCACACGTCTCAGACTGGCCCAAATAGGTCCGTGATCTGAGAAGACGACATCGTGTGCGCCGTCCGCCACAACAAACTTTCGGATAGGAATGTTTGGTCGGCCCATAAGTTCATTGTTTTTCGAATTGAAAGCAGTCTTTGCTAGTTCATAGTCTCCAATAACAACGTTGGGCTGATTTCCAAACCAAATTGTATAAACCGGTCCATACTTTTCGTGTAATTCAGTCATTGTTATGAATAGATTGTCTTTTGTATTACGAAAGACTTCAAACAATTTTTTATAAAAAAAAATATTGAAATATTTTCACATATTTTCAACCACTAATAACTTACGCAAAACATTTCCCAAAATTGGTATAGGAAAGGGACCTGGAGGCAAACTATACACTTTAACATAAAACCTGACCAAGTAGAAAGTGACAAGGCCAACTAATAATGTTAACAGCAATTGAAAGTTTTCTGTTATAAGTGTTAACAACATTTTCAAAAAAATACTTTTTCATTGAAAACACAAATTATTTAATAAAATTATTATAAAATTTATTTAACACTTCATCTGATTTTATAGTAATGTTATACTGGAGTTCAAAATGACGTCAAAATATACTCTTATCTCATCCTTCAAATATAAATGATTTCTTTTAATAGACTAATAATTTAATGTAATTTAGTCTCACAAACAACTGAGTGAAGTCTTTTTATCATTAAATTATCAATAATTATAGATAATTGATAGCTTTGAACGATTAAAATAAGAAAAAAAAATGATCAAGGTCATATTGACTAGCATTTTTGTTAGTAATGTTTCTTCAATTTTCGTATTAAAATATGAATTCAGCATGATACAAATTCAAGTTTAGTATAAATTGCTTCTAGCGAGAAAAAATTATATTTTCAAGTAAACTGGAAAAAGAGAAAAGAAATTGAAAACAAAATAAGATTATTTCCATTTTAAATAATAATCTTTATTTATAAATATAAGTATCAAGAGATAGACAATAGAGGTCGGACTTTTCAGCCCTTACTCTCTAGGGTCCCGCGGGATACTAGGGTTTCAGGAAGGAAAGGGTTTGAAAATTTCACTCAATGGTTGAAAAAAGGTTTGCTCTTCAAAGAAAAGTATGCCCTTTAAAACCTTATCTGAAATTGAAAATAAAATTTAAGATTTTTAAATTAAATTCCACTTTTTATATAAACATTTTATAACAACATTTTTGAATGAATTATGTGATAGATAATCAAGAGATCAGATTATTTTAAGGACCCAAAGGGAATCCATACTCCCGCGGGAATCCTGTCAATTCTCACTCCCAAGACGTTTTTGACGGAAATGGGAGTAAAATTTTTTTCAAACGGGAGGGAGTGGGAATCCCGAAAACTTTTCGGGAATGGCGGGATTCCCAAAGAAAAAAATTAAACTTGAATGCCAAGATTTTCATATAATTAAAATGATTATATATTAAAATGAAACAAGATAATAAATTAATTTCGATTTAATAAATAATTATTCAAATTATTTTCTCATTTATTATTATATTATAATATTAAGCACAGTTTTTAACTTTTGAACTAGAGCAAATTTCGATTGCTTTTACGTCATCATGATGACGTTTCGGGAGTGACGAAAGGGAGTGAAAATTCAGGTCACGGGGATGAGAATCCCTAAAATTTTTAGTTCGGGAGTGGAAGAAAACGGGAATGGAATATTCAGCAGATTTGTGTCAATAGATTATTTTGCATTTATTAAACAATTAAAAATTTACATAAAGTTATGTTAATGATAACTTTAAGGGTTTAGAATGCAAACATTCTGAAGGTACGGAAAGTGTAAGGGTTTTGAAAAAGTAATCAAGGGTCGGAAAAAGGACTCCATTTCATAATTAACTCAATGTTTGTGAATTAAAAAAGTCAAGAAAATGAGTTAAAGTATGATCTCTTATAGAAATAATTCAAAGTAATCATAATTTATAAACAAGCTAATTTGTTATTGAAAACTCATGTTAAACAATATATTTGATTTATCAAAAAAAACCTTGATAGCTTTTAATTTCGAAGAATTTTCATCCTAATGTCTAGACTGATATGTCCTTGATGCAAAATACCCCAGGCATCAGGGATAATAATCGCACAAAACTCATGCTTTTTTTTTAAATCTACTTTTATATAACCTTCATATGACTTTAACATGCATTATCCTTTGTTCTAGAGCATGGATCGGCAAAGACCCACTTAGCGAACCAAATAACTTTTAATACCCTAGTTAAGTTATGAAGTAAAAGCTTCATAGTACAGTTAAAACTCTGAATACCAAACACTCGGAATTGCAAAAACCTCTTATTTATGAATGTCAAATCAAATCTCGAGTCCCTCTTCAATTGAAGTTTATGTTAATTTAACCTCTCATTTGTGAAAAGCCCCAATTCTAAATTTAAGGCATTTATTGGATCCATTTATATACAAAACCTCCTAAAAGTGAAAAATTAAATTGGAAAAGTGTAAAATCTGTTTAAAATAAGATTATTTGAAATTAAAATGTTAAAAACATATTTATATTTAGTAAACAATTCTATTTTTTTAATTTCAATATAAAACTAAGAAATTGATTAAAACGAACCGGAAATTTTTTTTTAGAAAAATCTCTCAAAGTGAAGATACTTTAGGATAAAGTAATCAACGCTTTTATTACGGCTGAAATATGTTAAATCTGAATCAGTTGAAACAATAATTGATAGTTTGAAAAATTGAATAAATAATTTTAGTTTTGATTTATTATAATTTCTTACTAAAACCTCTCAATAGTGAAAACTTCTGAATAGTGAACAAACTTTCTGGTCCCGATGCGTTCACTATTTGAAGGCTTTACTTTATCAGTGTTTATATACAAATTTGTTAATTTCAACGAATTATCATAGGATACTTGAAAAAAGGATTCAAACTGACCGATATATGATCTAGAGCATGGCTTCTCAAGTTTATATATCGCGCTAAATTTTTCATTTATAATTTATGTAAAGTTCATGAAAACTACCTAGTTAAGTTCAAAATTTCATACAATATAAACCAAATTTTTGGAAAACACTGACTTTACTCAAATTTCTCTCACACTTTACGTTTCATGTGAACTTGAGAAATGGCACATATATGGCACTTTGAGAAGCGATGGCCTAGACTATACCCCTTTATTATATGCTTATAATAATTAAAATGTATTAATAATAGACTATTATTAATAGTAATACCATATTATTATATTATAAGAATTGAATGGCTTATTAGGTTTATGGCTATCCTTTTGGTTAATTATTAATAAATGTTGAATTGAATTGAATTGTTTTATATGGCATTTATTTTCTCTTATTTGAAATTTAAATTGAATTGAATTTATTTGAGACAAAATACCAAATAAATGGTTAGTTTATTAACAAATAACAAGAAAATGTGAGCCCTTTTGGATAATTTGCTTTATTTTCAATCTTTGGATTCTTATTATTGTTGGGAAACAATACTCTTATGTTATAAAAGAATTCTTTAATAAATAAGAGATGTTTTGGACCACAAATATTTGCTCAAAGAATTTAATATCAAATATATTAATGCTTTAACTCAATTCGAAGACTGCCTTCAATTATCTGAAGAGTAATGCAGTGAAAAGAGACAAAATCATCGATTGGTTGGACTCGAGAACAATATCTCAATATTAGAGCAAAACTTCTGTTTTCGACACATTTATGTAATTCTATACTTTTCTATAGAAGAGTCGGTTATTTCAAGAGTACAACAGAATTCATTTGAAACAATTGTCCGAAATCTCAAAATATTTTAAACCATATCTTAATTCCTGTTATAAATCGTTTGTTATATTCAATATTCAATTAGTTTAACCAAAAAAATGCAAATTAAAGGTAAGTCTAATTAAAAATATCTTAAAATTGATAGGAATTGAAAATTTCAGAACCATTTGTTGTTTTCCTTTCAATTTTATTTTTAAAATATTATTTGAGTCATGGATTGTGTCCAACCTATGAAGTACTTTATCCCTGTTATTGTCACTCAAGACAACAGAATTTAGAGGAATGTAATAATAATCGTTCAGATGATTCATATCGATGTCAAATTCCTGTCATTACTTGTGCTGGCGATCAATCCTTTAATTTGAGTCAACTTTTCTTCGAAATTAGCAAAAATATAACCGAAGAAAAAGAGCGTTATTTCCAATGGTTTTATCTGTCAAACTCTGGCATTACATCAATCGATGGCAATACCTTTTGGGGAATAAAGTTCAGAAACATTTATATCCGACACTGTTTTAATCTTCAGACAATTAGTCCGACAGCTTTTGAAACCTCTTCACGATATGTAAGACATATTTGGATTAACGCAACAAAACTTTCCGATAAATTCATTAATAAAAAGAATGCTTTCAAAGCCTTCAACAGTTTGTCTAAATTAAAGACTTTAGAACTGATGGGCAGTCGTTTTACTTCAATACCTTCGCTGGCATTCAATAAATATTCTTCAATAAAGACATTAAGTTTTCATAACCAAAGAGAGAGACAATTCTTAAAGAAAATTAATTCGAAAGCATTTTATGGTTTATCGGACTTAAGAAGAATTGATTTAAGAAATAATCGCATTTCAAAAATCAATTCATTTGCGTTTGGATTCGAAACTGAATCAAATCATTCGCTAAGAATTCATTTGGAAAACAATTATCTGAATAGCGATAGCTTTAGTGTTAATGCTTTTAATGGAGGCAATGGTCGTCGTGTTATATTATACCTTGGTGCTTATAATCAATGTCATTCAGAGCTCAATCATTTGGATGAACATATATTCGAGCCTTTCTTAATGGAAAATAAGAGAAATATCATTGAAATGTATGGCTGTCCCATTGAATGCGATTCAAGAGCTCTTTGGTTGAACACAAAGAAGAGTTTCTTATCTAAACGTATTCGACATTTAAAATGTATTCCGAATATAATCCTAACAAAAGTCAAATCAAAAATTATTTCATTAAATATCACTTCAAATGAAACAAAAACCAAACGAATGACAAAAATGAGTCGAAAGTCTGAAAAGAAAACTGAAAAAAGAAAATCAAAGCCAAAGTCATCTGAAAAAGTGATAAAACCAAAAATGACTCTTAAAATAAGATTAGGTCTTTAAAAGTCAATTACTTTTATTGAATTAATTAATAGATTGGAATTTAATGGAATAGAAAACAAAAATAAATAAATAATTTAATGATTAAAATTCAAATAAATAATTGTTTCAAAAGTTTAATATTGAGCCCAAAAGGTCTATAAATTGAGAGACTTTTGATTTATAGGAATCCAATTGAATCCTATTATTAAAATTATTTTGTTTAAGTAATTCTGATAACGAATTAGTAGTCATTTTGTTTTGAGTGTCATTAATGAGTCCCGACTGCGCTAACATTCCAATCATAGGTCCGATACTCTTCAAAATATTATTAAAGTTATCATGAGTTTTACCAAAATTATTATTATTGTTATTATGTGGCGAAACACTTGTTTGCTTATCATTATTAAATTCAGTAGCAAGGCTCTTCAATAAATTATTTAATTGTCTTCTTTGTTCTTTAAGTTTGGCAAGAATATCACCTTGGTTGGCTGGTGTGGTTGTACTTAAATAATAAAATATAATTATTGGATAATTCCTTGAATTAATTTTTGGTAAAACTCACCCCTCAGTAGGTATAGTAATAGGAATAATAGTTGTCGTCGTCTTTAGGATATTATTCCAATTGTTTTCAATATTATTATTGTTTTTATTTTTGTTTTGTGTTTCAATTAATTTGATGAGAGCGTCGATCTGTTGCTGTTGTCTCCTCTGATTCATCAGAAGTTCATTAAGAAGTTCTTTATGTCTTTGATTCTCCTGTTGTTGTCGTCTTTGTTTTTCCTGTTCCTCAACCGTTTTCATTAAAGACCTCAACTTTTCTGAATTTAAATTATTATTTGTATTCTTAACATTATTAACATTATTTAGAGGAGAAGTAAAGAGTCTCATAAGTGCTCGCAATTGATTCTGTCCGCTGGCAGTGCCAACAATTTTGACCAAGTTTAACATTGCTTCTAATCCATAGGGATTCATATTAGTATTAGCAAGTAACTTTTTTTGTTGAGCTAATCGACTTAAGAGCTGAACCTGTTGTAGTCTATAAAGCAAAGTTTGTAACTTAACAAGATCACTTTGCATTTTTGGACTCAATTTATTTGTTGACACATTTTGAACCGATCGAAGAGCTCTCATCAGAACAATAATTCTGTTCAATCGATTGGCGTCCAACGGATCAATGGTTTGTTGAGAAGTGGTCGGATCCGTATTCACTCCCAACAAAAGTCCAGCCAATCGATCAAAAACTGGTGTAATCATTGACTTACGGCCTTTCCTCAGGTGAGTGACACTATTACTGTCGAGCGGTTGGTCAGTGTTTGTAAGTTTGAGAACCAATTTCTGAAGAATAACTAATTGTTCGCCGATTTGTATGAAATTATTTTCAAATTTTGTCAGATTTTTATTCAAAACGTAATCAATATTTGCGATCAAAAATTTATTTTCCAATGAGTCCACTCTTTTCCTGATGACATCAAAACGAGAGTCCAATTTCTTTAATTCAGTTTTTAATGATTCTATTTGTTCCTGAGTATAGTTTCGGTAAATGTCTGCCACTTTAGAAACGGGAACTTCAATCATATCATTTGGATTATTACCAAATATGTCGACGAAAACTTCAAAGAGTATTCGATTCATATTATCGTCCAAATGTAAGACAATATTATTGTCTTTCAATTCATTTTTGTTGTCATCGTTGGCAAAGACTGTCGTTTGACAGACAATCAACAAAATTAATATAAAATTAAAGTATTTTTTCATTGCATTCAATAAAAAAATTATTTCGATTTCAAAACACAAATGAATTTTATTATAATGAAAGCGAACCTAAATATCAGAATAAATGATGGCTTAATCAGGAAGTGATTCAGTTTAGCATATGCTGGTCAGGGAGTGATGGCTGGGAGGGATCATCCTTTTACTCCAATAATCAGTTTTTAATTAAACATTAATTCATCAAAATATTGAAATTAAATTGAATTTAATTACAATTAATTACTTAAACTTAAGTTTTATTCAACGAAAAAAAAGGAAATTTAAAAGATTATATGAAAATAGATATTTATGCGACTCTTCTTTTTTATTCTTACTTTTATTTATCTAAAATTTATTTCATTAATCAAAGAATTATTTTATATTTTGAAATCAATTTATTTTTTATTCAAATTAATAATAGATTTAATAATAAATTAATGAAATTCTTTGAATATTATAAAAATGTTTTATATTTAGACTAAAATTACTAATAAATGAAAATTAAAACGAATTCAATAATAGTTTAAAAGAATTATTTGAAGAATAAAAACTGAAGAATCAAAATAACTTGAGTTATGAGAACTCCTTCAAAGAGTAGTGTTGTGGCAGAAGAGGTCGGAATCGTGACATTTGTATTTTCTGATCTGACGTCGAGCGACTTTCCAGCTCTGGGAGAAACAACCCCTTTTTCAAAGTTTGTCTTAACATCAATGGGATTAACAGATGTGTTGTTAGTATTGTCTGAATTTGGGGGAAATGACAACGTTTTTATGTTCTGACAGTCGAAGAATTGTGAAATCGGTTTCAAATCACAACTTTGTTTTTTTAGACTCAAATCGATTTCACAGAACTCAGAGCCATAAAACAAAAATACTTTTGAAGATTGGTTTTCAATGAGAGTTAAGGCAGCGCTCAGGCTTTTTGAAGGCAATTCTTTGACCCCAAACTTTTTGAATTCTTCTTTCAAAGTCAAGGCACTTACCGACGCCTCATTTATTGGAAACATATCAAAGTTGAACTGCAGAACGGTATCATCAGAAAAGACGAATTTAACTCGGTTAATTATTGGATCAAAATATGCGGCGCTCATCACTTGACTCTAAAAGGGGTTTTATTGTGATTTATATAGTTATGAAAATATGGTTACCATATATGTGTTGGCCTTTTCAGACACTCTTTCGCCCATTTCGGTTTGTTGTCCTTTGGCCGGCAAAAGGATATTTGTTGCCCACTCGACCTGATATGCTCTTAAGTTTTTGAAGGTGTAAAAGTTACCTTGACCAAAGTAAATATTGCTTCCCATAAACTCTATAGCATCCGCGTCATTTGCAAAATTGACGGCAGCGTCAATGGGTCCGGACATTCCTTTGAATAGTTGTTGAATAAGAGTGGGTCCCCATAACAACAACTCATTCTTATCGTAGAGCCAAACGTTTTCTTTTTCAAAGACAACAATCGATCCGTTTTCCAAACGGGTTATGGCGTCCGGAACTATAGATTCACACATTTTTTCAGATTTTACGTAAATATTAACTAAAATCAAAAATATTAAGAACTTATTCGTAAACATTTTCAACGTTTCAGACAAAATAAATTCACAAAAATTCGGTTAAAATTTCGGTTTCAAATAAATCGATTTATTCGAACAAATTATTTTTAGCTGCAAAGTGTTCGCTAGATATTCACGCGATTATATTATTTGAATTTAAAATGAGTGTTGAAATAACAGATATCTCGCAAAAACTCAATTGTTGTTTAAATTAAGTCTTTTTCTATTAATTCAAAGAAATGAAGAAAATATTTATAATTGGAATCATTTCAATATTGTCTTCATTTCTTATGTCTAAGACTAGAGGAAAGTTCTGTGAAAATCGGACATTACTTTTGGGTGGAATTTTCAACATTGAAAATATTATATTCGCCTACAGTTACCAAGATGCAAATGGCAGTAAAGCTCAGGAACACTTGGTTTGGCGCTTCCAAGTCATTGACAACAGATTAAAACCAATTGGAGAAGAAATGTTAGTCGAAGAGCTCTTTCCTGGTATTGAACTTTTCAAAACCGGTTTCGGTCTAACACTAAGTTGTAAACTCGAAGACACTAAATGTCAGTCTTATAGACAACTGGTTTTTATATTTTTTTCAAAAAATTATAAAGTCTTTCGATACGAAAATGAAGTTTTTGAGTTGGAAACGGACTCATCAAAGATCCCGTGGAATCTTAAAACCGATGGATCTGACAATGACTGGCATTCGTTTGAAAACAATCCAATTAGCTTTAAAGCCATTTTGTTTCTAAACGATTACAATAATCCGCAGATTTTCATTGTCTTCGATAAAAGTCTTTTTGTGAGTTCTGTTAATTTAGAAAAAAGTTCACTTAAATGGAAAAAACTATTGACAAAAGAAGAGTTGGGAAGTGCTTTGGGAGGATTTGTTGTCGGTTCTCATCTATATATTCACATAAAAAGCCCGAAACACACTCTTTTGAAATACAACAGAATCGGTGAACAAATATCAAAGGTTTGCATTTCAATCATTTTATTAATTGTTGTTAACTTTTCAAGTATTAAAAGGTCTCCGTTTGGAAGTATTTTTGCGAACAAACACTTATCGGAGACATAAAAAACAAACCCGAAATCACAAACAGATCTTTGAGTAAACTTCATAGTAATGAAGAGGACGACAATTTAGCTATAATTTTATTGATCACTATTTCTGTGGCCATAGCTTTGGTTGACATAACTGTCGGCGCATTTTGGCTCTCAATCTATAAAAAGAATGCATTTCCCAACGAATAGAATATTGATTTCTATATTAAAATTTTATAATAATTTGTTTTTAATCAAAAATATGTTTTAAAAGTTTTGTCACAAAATTAAAGTTAAATAATATTAGTATTAAATATTATATTAATTAAAACACAAAAGTTTTGAAATGTTATTAAAAGTATGAAATTTAAAAATAAAAAAATAAACGAATAAAACCAAATGTTTAAAGTGTTTTCGATGAGCAAAGGGTTAATAATTAGTGTAATGATTGTTAATATGTGTTGAAAATGTAATAAATGTTTAAATCAAATGATTGCGACCCAAGAGATTACTGCAAAAAAATATATCAAAAAATTAACGAATATTTCATCATTTCATTCATTTCTTATTAACTTTATTTCGTGCGTTTGTTTGTAATAAATTTGTTTTTAGTTTTATATATTATTTAAAGTAATTTGAGTTCTTTTTTGGTATAAAAAATAGAAATTCAAAAAATTAATAAATCAAAGTTTTGTCGTCAAAAATTAACTCTTTGTTTTGATTGTTTGGAAACCACATAACTGGGACCCAAACCACAAACAAATTAAAATTATTCTTATCTTCTATTAATGAGTTTTCATACTTAATGGGTGTCGGAGTTTGAATTGAAGCCATTTGTGTTGACATCGATTGGGCCACAGATCGGTTTGCATTATAATTCTGATAATATCGGAACTGATCGTAGAGTGTCGGCATGGGTGCCGGCAATGGTGCCGATGCCATCATTGAACTATTCACTTGATATAGCATTGGAGAGACCGACTCTCTCGGCATCGCATTAGACGCTTCAGATACAGTGGTATCCAAAGAGACCGCTCTCTTTCTCAATGGCTTTGGTTTCGGAGGTTTGGCTAAAGACACCTGAATTCCTTTCAGATTCTTATGGTTTTCGCGGAATTCATGGCCTAAAATTTAAAAATTATTAATAAAAATGAACTCTGAATTGAATTCATTACTATTTGAAAGACTTAATGCAGTCGTGGTCTCATTGACTGTCATATAATGAATGAATGCAAAGTCCCGTATCTTTTTAACTCTTTCGATTCGGAGATCATCAAAACTAAAGATGTCTTTGAGGTCAATCTCACTGACACTTAGAGGTAAGTTTCGGATGTGAATGATTTTTACCTGAAATTAAATATTTGTAAAACTTTTGAAAGACTTTACTATTGAGTAGTACTCACTCTCGACATCTCTTCTTCGCTCACTTCAGGTTCAGGATCTGCCCAATCGACACGAACTTCATGTCTGCCCCATAACATAGAATTGTTGCCCAAATCTCTTCGGGCCATCGCCGCCATTTTATGAGTCTCATACTCTACAAAACAAAAGCCGCGATTCTTACTGTTATATACAGACATATAAAGTATGACATCTTTCACGCCTTTCGTCACTTTTCTCATTTCGGTTATAACATCCTTTTTCTTTTTGTTCTTTGGGATACCGCCGATGAAAAGTCGACACTTGTCAAAAGAGGGCATAACTCCAATTGTATGATCGGTTCTCAAGAGATGACCATTTAGTTTATCGACGGCTGTTCGAGCGTTTTCGTGGTCGTAATAATTGGCGAAAGCATAGCCTCGATTAGTTCCCGAAAAGTCCATCATTAGACGGAATTGTCTGATCTTTCCAATAAGTCCGGTCAAAGGCGTCCCGTTTTCGAAGAGTGGAATCAACTCATCTTCATAGCAATTGCGAGGCAGACGTCCAATAAATATTTCACTTCCTTTCTCGAGTGCCTTCAGTTCATCGCTTTCGCGTCTATAAATTCTTTGGCCATTAATTTGTTGGATAACAAAGTCAGGCCTCTCAGACATCATATCATTAATTCGTTTATTGGTTTCTCCGCTTAATTGACTGAATTCCATTGCATTCAATGATATTTTAGTTGTTTTCAGAATTAAGTCAAATAATTTCAATAATTTTAAGATTAATTTCAATTGAAATAACTATTTGTAATGAATTAATATCGAAATGTACCGAAAGATTCAAAGTCTAACAATAAAATGAAGCTTTGATTGAGTTATATATAAGTTGTGACGAATGAAAAAATTTTCGACCAATCGGTCAACTTTTCTCAAAGGCGTAATATAAAGGGTTTAGATTTTTTACTCAATTTTAGTCGAAATTTCTAACAAAAAGTTTACTTAAAGTTGAATACTAAGCAGGGATGGCATAAGGGGGGTATTTGCCTAATTTTCGATCTCAGGGGGGTATTCTGCCAATTTTCTCGTCACAGGGGGAGGGAACTCTCTTTGTCATCCCTGATATTAAGCAATAAAATTGTGAAAATGAATTTCCCAGAAAAGAATGAATTTCTACTGTTATTGAACTCTTGTTTTGAAGCCCTTATTTGACGAAATGAAACGAAAAGTGCAAAAGATTTCACTTTTGATAAACTCTTCTCAAAAAGTGATGAGATTTTGATCTGAAGTGAAAATACTATTAATAATACAAATGTGTTATAAATCTGTAATTTGAGAAATGTGTGAAAATTAACATTTAAGTCAATAAATGACACAAATCGAGACTTTTTTCGTTTTTATTAATCTATTTTACATTATATGTAATCTTCAATATATATAAGACTTTTAATAACAACTGATGTCAGGTTTTTATTTCCAAAATAAACCCAATTTTGGGGGAAATTAATAAAAATGTATTAAAATATCAATGAATTAAAAACAATATTTTTAATTATATTTAAGTCAAGACTCAACTGTTTGTTGAATTGGCTGTAAATTAATTAATTAATTACTACTTTCGACGAGTTCTGCGATCGAGACCCGACCGCTTTGCCTAACAAACTTAGCAACGGATTGGAGCTCTTCTTTAGTGATATAAATAAATTCGTTCGTAGACGTTAGTTCGAAACCCATTAGTTCGAAACCCATTAGTTCGAACCCATTAGTTCGAAACCCAATAGTTCGAACCCAGTAGTTCGAACCTATTAGTTCGAACCCATTAGTACGAAACCCATTAGTTCGAACCCAGTAGTTCGAAAATTTCAATATTAAAATTAAGCCCCGGGATGTTCTCATTAGGAACATCCCGGGCTTTTTTAATGTCAAATTTTTTTAACATTCATAAATATAAAATTTCATAACAAAGCCAAAAAAAAGCTTTAAAATTTCTGTAATTAGGGAACTTCTCGTGCTTTAAATTTTATCAATTTGAATGCTTATTATTCAATAACAACTATAGAAATGTTGAAAAAAATTGACATTAAAAATGCTCGGGATATTCCCTAATAGAAACATCTCGGTCAATAATTTTTATATTGAAATTTTCAAACTACTGAGTTGGAATTATTGGGTTCGAACTATTGGGTTTCGAGCTAATGGGTTCGAACTATTAGGTTTCGAACTAATGGGTTCGAACTATTGGGTTTCGAACTAATGGGTTCGAACTAATAGGTTTCGAACTAATGGGTTTCGAACTAACGTCTTAGTCCCGAAATTTTTGTATCTAATCTTCGGTCAGTACTTTAAGCTCAGGGGTTACCCTATGTTACATATATACCACATGTCTAACAAAAATCTATAGTAAAAACTCATGATTTCATTGAGTACTCGAATTATTGGTTTATTTCCAAATAAAAAAAAGAGTTTTTGGATTCAATCCAATTATAGTTAAAAATGTTTAGAATTCGATAAATTATGAAATCTTAATATATTTCGTACGAGAAATTTGTTTCTTAAAAACTGATATATAAAACATGAAAATTCAATATTCATTTACTAAATTGATTTTAGTTTTGATTATATCCTTAACATTCATTTTTTGCCCAAAAGTCAAATATAGTGACAATAGAGAAGACATACATTGAAATGACATATTATTGATACATAACTCGTGCTTTGGTTTCAAATGCTTTTATTATATAAGACACCAACTTTCAAACAAAAGGATGAATTCCTTTGAGTCTATTTCTGATAAACTCTGTTCTGAA
>JAQFZL010000626.1:0-14329 GCA_034695685.1 Galumna lanceata
AACAATTACTTAAAATTTATAATTAAAAAAATCTAATATTTTTAATAAGAAATATTAACTTTTTTTATTTTAATTATAAAGTCATTGTTTTCTAATTATTTTTATTAAGAAATAGTATATTCTTAGTAAATAATATTTATTTATAAAGATAAATTTATTAAATCAATTTCATCTACTTTGATTCAAATTTTTTGATAAAATTTAGTGCTTTTTTACTAAATAATCTTGTATGTTTCATCTTTGACACTATATGTGTTATTCGAGTTCAGTAGTGGTATTTTATGAGTTATACCACTGACTGATAAAAAAAGTTAAATAAAATATAACCGTATTTTTGATTTGTTTTAGTTTTTAACAACAATTTCTTCTAAAGTTTAGAATCTAAACTAAAAGTTTAAATTAAAAAAAAAGTTTTTATTTTTAATTAAACAGTGATTAGAATCGATTTGGCGATCAATCAAATAATAAATTTTAAAAAATGTAAAAAAAAGGACCGAAAAAAAATTTCAATACAAAAAACTTTCATTTATAGAGTAAAGGCCTAAATATAATAATAGTAATAAAAGGAACAGAATTTAATTAAAGGAACTTTCGTTTTTAACGACGAGATCTCCAGAATAAAAGTTTTTTGTATTTTTAATTTATTTTTAATTATATTCAATAGAAAAACAAAGTTAAGTATAAAAACTTTTGACGAATAATTTTCAAATCAAATTGGATTAGAAGACAAAATTACATTAAATTACAAATTTTAGTATTAATGACAGAAATAATTAAATAAATGCTCGGATTTAGTGTTAATTTATAAAAAAAATTTTGAAAAAAATTTGGTTAAATTAAAGACTTAAATAATAATAATAACAAACAAATGATTTAACTATTGCACACAATTGAAGACATATTCTTAAAATATCGTAAATCATTCAAAAATACATTTAAATTATTAACAAAAGAGGGAAAGTCTTTGTCGTTTTGATCGAAACATTTTGTCGCTAAAGTGTTTCTTTGGGTGTCATTAAGACCCTCACAATTGTATAGAAAATGAGGGATTAAAACGTTGAAAAAAGTTGGAAAATCTACTGAAGCCATATTATAAACAATTGTTAGGATATCGTCTTGAAGTAAATTAAGTGATTTCTCTAATAAAGTCTGAATGAAAAGACATAAAAAATGTTTAATCATTGTTTGTCTAAAGATTTCTTTGTGATAAAGTCTTAATCTATTGTTTAGTATCTCTAAAGCGTCCAAATTCTGTTTGAAGACTGTTATGTCGTTTTGAAGGAATGATTGCGCGAAGATATTCATTATATGAACGAATGCGTCCGCGTTTTGCAACACTTCTTGTTTTGGCTGATTTGCAAACGAATTACTTATTATTGCGTTATTCGGATAAAAGTATTTCCAATTATTTAAAAGTAATTGAAACAGAAACTCATATAACGATCGTTTCAATTGTGGACAATCAGATGAGACTATTGTTGGGCAGATCTGATCGAAAGCGAAACTAATCATTCCGGGCAACAGAGACTTAAACACTGAACCCGATTGTTGGACAATGAATGTCAACATCTTTAAAAACTTGGGAATAACTTTAGTTGAATTGGTTTCAGACATCAATCCATTCGACTGATTCGTTGAAAATAGTTTAAGCATTAAATGAATAGTTTTTTCTACGAATTGAAAACTTATTTGAATTCTTAAAACATCGAAAACAGTTGTAAACAATTCAAGACAACTCTCAGCTATCATAGGATTTGTGAAATAAGTGGGAAATAAACTAATAAATGCCTCTAAAGATGTGTTTATGCTTTTAAATAACAATTGTTTGGTTCTCGTCGGAGATTCCTTATGGTTGTCGACTAAATCAGTTAATAGAGTCAAAGAGCGACACATTTGCCTCACATTTACTGAATTATGTGAAATCGAACCGTTTTCGGGCATTTGTTGGTATTTGAATGAATTTCTAAAGGGATCAACAATTGCTTCGACGAGCATATCGTGATATATGATTCTTGAATCCCAATTCTGAGAAGAATCACCGTTTAAGTTAAGCCATGGAAGCAAAAGCATATTAGAGTGCGAACGACATAACAGTCTTTCTTCTTCTGAAGTTAAATTTGGAATTATTATTGTTTGAAAGGCATTCGTAATGTTATCACATTTGAGAAAAGAGCAAAATCTGGAGAAAAGCATCTGAACGGAGGGCAGATTCAGCAAAAAAATTGGTCGAATGTGTGTCGTCACGGAATAGAAGAGATGGACAGCGCTGTGAACCATATTATTGATATAAAACTTGTTCACAGCGTTTGTATTATTAACGATAGTTTCGTTTATATCACAGGTTATAATTTGAATACAATTTTCAACTATCGCTGATATGATATTAACACTATTGGTCTGGTCTTCATTACAATACTGTTGCAACCAATGACTATAGGCTTTGATTGTTGCCATCACTTGAGCGCAAACATCAATGAATTCAGTGCTTAACTGAGTTTCCTTCTGTTTATGGAATCGATTTTTATTGAAGAAAATTAAAGTTTGAATCAATTTTTCTATTAAACACTTCGTTGTCGTGAAATAATGATTGAAGTTTTCAGTCATGAAATGCTCGGAAAGACGTCCGACCACTCGAAGGGCTGTCGACAAATCACGTAGAGTGCAATGAATTCTCGAGACATCCGCTTCTGATTTTAGCTCAATAGACTTATCAGTAATTTGGATGCAGTGCTCAAAACCAAAAAATGACTCTAAGTTTTCGTTATAAAAATTAGTGACGATTTCATAGGTTTCCAAAGGATACATATCCGCTATATTTGCGATCACTTCTATACAACTGTGCGAATAGTGTTGCCATTCAGTCAAGGAATCGTCATCTAAGCTCTCGTTATCCAATTGTCCTAAACTTCTTTCATTATATTTAAGTTGAATTTTTCGGCTCAAATGTACCAGAAGTGAGACAATCGGCTCTTTATAAAGACTTAGTGTTTGTTCCAATTGTTTGGAGTCGTGTTTTATTTTAAGACTCAAATAATCGATGAAAATATTCCAGAGCTCTAAAGCGGAAAGAAATGACTCGCAATTCGTTTGTTTGAATGTATATTCAAAAACTAGGCCTAAAAACTCCATAATAGGAAATGTCGGTATTTTTTCAAAGCGGGGCAAATGTCCGCTAATAAAATACCGGAGGAATTCAGTGAATTTACTGATATATTCGCTGTCAAAGTCTTCTAAAGAGGAGCTATTAATTTGATTATTAAAATCAGACATTTTAGTCAATTTCCTTAACAAATGGAATGTGTTTTGAAACATATTATAAATAAATTCATTTGTTTCGTTAGTCGTCGAACACTTTCCAATCAATTCATTGATGCAATTCATGGATAGGACTCCCAATTGTCGAGAATTATATTTATTAGAACTGTTGACAACATTATGATTACACCCAAAAGTAGCGAAAACGAAAACCGCCGCTAATGTCGAGTGACTTATTTGATGGTAAAGACTTAATGGCATAAAAGCGAATAATTGGGATAAACATAACAATACTTCAGAAGATATCTCTACTGATTGTGAATCCATGTCTGGAATCGTTTGAAGAAGTCCTCTTCGAAGACTTAATTCAAATGCATTACACAAAACATCTATAAAATGACAAAAAATAAATCAAATGAAAAGACAATAAATAATTCAAACCTTTATTTAATGAAGTGTTTGACTCTGAGTTAGGACTTTGAGAGGGAGAGGGCGGAGGCGTTGCCGTCAAGAAATTGCAGTGTTTGTCGAGAATCAGTTCCATTAAATTAGTTAAAGACAATAATATATTAGGAATCTCTGATATCAACATTTTATTCAATTCAGCCTTTCTTTGAGCGCAGACATCGTCTCGAAGTTGACTAAACTCTTCGAATGTAGTCCTCAATAGAAGTAAAGCTAAAGATATTGTGTTCTTCGACTGAAACAAATCTAAGATATTTTGCATGAAATCGGGATAACTGTAGGGCCACTCGAGTCTAGCGATTGTCACCAATAGTTTTGTTGTTTTGTTGCGCAAGAATTGAGGCATCGATTGATTGGATGCCAACAAATACTTCCAAACACTGACTCTTTTCTCACATTTTTCGGGACCCAAAGAATGCCATTTAATTAATATATAGTTCTCCAAAACTGAGAGACAATACATAAGAGTATATTCGTTGTCAGTTTGGATCAAATACTGTAAACATTGTTCCCAACAATTGTCTTGTTTTGAGAACTCACTTAAAATGACTTCAATTTGTCGTTTCCTCTCATTTGTGGTCGAATTATGAAAGAATTCATTCATTAATACTTCGAGAGATCGCAAACATTCCATTGAATTCATTTTAAATGTTATTATTTTAATATAATTTAAACATAAATGCAATCAATGATAACAAATGTCTAATAGTTTCCACCCTTTACTCAATGCAGTCATTCATTGCATCTGTTTTTCATTCCAACAAAATTTCCGTAATTTTCATCCAAAGATTAAAATCAATGAAATCTGAGAAAAACTAATCAAAAACTTTATATAAAATAATCACAAATTAAATAAAATTTACGTTTAATTCAATTAAATTATTTAAACCATAAAAACATATAATTTTGATTTTATTAATATTTTATTGAATCCACAAATCAGTCATTCATTGAACGAAATGAATGCTAAACTTAAGTAACGCCTATTTATGTCCTCGAAATTCAAAAACAACGTTACTTTTATTAGTGTTTACTTATGTTTTGTTAAATCAAAAAACACAGATATTTAACCAAATGTTGATATTTTGAATAATTTGGGAATTAAATCAAAAAATTATTAATTATAAAATAGTTTATATTTTGAATACAATTAAAAAATATTAGGAAATGTTTAGAAAATCTTAAATTTAGTTAATTTTGTGAAAATACATTATATTTGATGAGTTAGTGAACAGAAGACGAGTTTACGTATAGTTAAAGTGTTGTCGCCATCTGTCGGACAAATATATGACTTGTGATGTAAATGTGGTTTTCGTTTATCTCATCAAAACCTTAAATAATTTCAATTATTGAAGTAAAGTATTGGTTAAAGTATGGATCAAAACACACCTAAGAAGACAATTCATTTGGTCTGCGATTCGGGTCCTTTTATTGTCGGCTCTCGAATAGAGGTCTTATTTTTCTAATGAAATTCAAATTTTTAAACTTTTTGGAAATGATTTGAAATCAGGATTTTGGCCAAAATATCTATTCTTTGCCAGAAGTTATCCAAGAAATTAAAGATGAAAACACTCGACAACGACTTCAGTTTATTCCATATGAAATCAAATATAGAGAACCTTCTGCTGAAGACATCAAATTTGTGGTGAACTTCGCTAAAAAGACGGGAGATTTTTGTCAATTGTCGTCGACTGATATTAAAGTAATCGCTTTAACCCTAAGATTAGAAAAAGAAGTGAACGGAAGTCATAATATTAGGACTGAACCACAAATTATTAAAATAGTGGACAAGACTTCAGTAAATTACAATAAACTTAGTGTCGGTTTCTTTGGTTCCGATAAAAAGATTTCACAAAAAGAAATTAATGAAAATAATGAAAGTCAAGAGAAACAGATAATCACTTCAGAAGATAATTATGTTGAAGAAGAAGAAGAAAAATCTGAATCTGAAGAAGAATCTGATGACGAAGACTCAAATGAAGGCTGGATTACATCCGAAAACATTGAAGACATAAGAAAACAAATGATGGGAATCAAAGTGAACGATGAGATCGAAGAAGATTTATTGGTCGGATGTATGACTGGTGACTATGCGATGCAAAATGTTTTACTTCAGATGGGATTAAATGTCATTAGCATTAGAGACGGTCTCCGTATTAGACAAACAAAACAGTTTGTGTTGAGATGTTTCGCGTGTTTTAAGATAAACAATAAAACAACGAATGATTTTTGCAATTTTTGTGGTAATTTTAAGACTTTAAAACGGGTCGCTCTAACCCTTAGAGACGACGGAACGAAAGAGATTTTCATAAACTATAAGAAACCGATTAATATTCGGGGGACGAAGTATTCATTGCCAACACCTAAAGCTGGAAAACATGTCAGTAATCCTATTCTTGTGGCCGATCAGCCCATCCCTCAACAAAGAAAGAGTAGATTCGCTTTAGAAGAAAAGAAACGTTTGAATTCAGCCAACATATTGAATGACCCTGATTACATCAACCGTTCAAATCCATTCGCTATCAATGATGTCTACAGCAGAGGATCTCGACTTACGGTTAACATTAGGCGAAGAGTTAATCCAAATGAGACTCGAAAGCCGACCGGTAATAGAAAGAAAAAAAGTGGAAACCATTAAAAATTGTTTTTGTATACAATAAACAATTTTTTTATTTTTGAACAAAAACTGAGTTTCACTATATTTGCTGTTTTGCATACATAGTCTTACATTAATTTACAATAAAAAGCACACATTTTTGTGGGTTATTTCAATTTTTTCTTTTTTTGTTTGTATTTTTCAGTTTTAATATAATGTGTTGCAATAGTTGGGATGAGTTCAGTTAACTGTTTAACTCTAAGACATTCTGACTGCCCGTAATGTGTGATGAACTCTAATGAATGCATATTTATTTCATAAATTAAATTAAAAATACAATTAAAAAGGAATGGAATTTTTAAAACCGATGTAATAATAATAATAAATCAATGTTTGGCTCATATTTCAAATTCATGGTTCAGTTACTGAACCAAAACAGTATTATAAATGTTATCAAATATTCGGAACGGCGACAGGCCTTCCAACCGATCCAACGTTATTCGTATTGGAGTTCATATAAATTAAAGGCGATTCGCGAGTGATCAGAGCGTTAAGAGTATTAATAATGGCTTAAGAATAACATGTTTTTCAACCATTTAGTTAAAAATGATAATCATTTAAATTATTAATAAAAGAGCTCCAGATATAACTCATTTGGTGTTAGATTCCATCAAATTTACAGTAAAATAAGAACTTATCAATATTTCTATATATATGTATATATATATATATTTATAATTATATATAATTCATATTTACATTCAAATTATATAATAATCTAAAGGTCGCCAACACTAATGGTCACTATTATCTGTTGGCTTCTTCCTGGTTCTGAGTCCTACAGTCATCTCCTCTGTGACCGATTGATCCACAGTTATAACAAGAAATATTATTTTTGGCACAGACTCCAACTCCTACCCCTTCTTCACTAATGTTTTGATGTGGGAGAGGAGCGATACCTGTTGTTAATACATATTGGCTCTGACTCTGTGTCGCGTCGGCCAACGGATGAATATTATGTATATAATCGGCCGGAATCGGCAGAGGAGAGATGGCGGCCACAGACGTTACTGTTTTGGAGGAGGAGGGAGAGCTCGTTGGAGAGGGTGTCGATACTGGAGATGTTATACTCGAAACGCGAAGATTTGAGATATTTGGCAGAGGATTAAAACTCATGTTCGTTACCGTTACCGGCATTTGCGTTATATATGTGGCGAACTGACCGCTCGGATGTGTCGGCACTGGACCTGACATCGGACCCACACTTACATGACTATGACTATGACTGTGGGCGATATGTCCTCCAGCATTGACTCCTGCAGTTTGTGAATGTGCCTGTGTTTGATGCGGAACCATATGTCCGTGAAGTGTTGTGTGAACGCTTTGGTGAGGGCTATACGTCTGGAAGGGGTGAGCGTTTGCTGCAAACATTGGATTTTGCTTAAAGTGAGGATTAAGAAATGAATCGACAGTTCTGTCGACCTCTTCCTTCTGTTTAATGAGTTGATCTCTTTGTTCATAACTGAAGGCCGGGTGATAGAGAGCCAGAGTCAACAACAATCGAATACCAGAAAATAGATCTTCCAATTCATAAATATTTCGGCCATATTTAAGATAACTCGTGACAACTGTTCCGATTTTTTGAGCCATAAGTTGTTGTCGAAGGGCTTTATATGTAGCGACAGAACAGTTTCGGTTCGTCGGATTCATTAGACACAAAGCAATGATAAGTCGGGATCGCGTCGGCAATTGTGCCAATTGAGGGGAAGGTGAGGGGGGCGGCACTCCAGACATCATATCGTTAGTGCCCAAAACAGCGGTTCCGTTGGCAGCGACGCCACTCATGTCTTGTATTGGCATCACTGGAATCGGTGTTTGCGAAGTTTGATGTATTGGTTGAGGGATTTGTTGAGGGACTGACTGATTGATGCTATTATTAAGATTGCAATTGGATTGTGGCTCACAATTAGTGACATTTGCCTTCAAATCATTGGATTCATTGATTGCAATGTCTGCTAATAAATCGCATTTACATATTGAGTCCATTTCTGAAAAGGAGTTGGCCTTCAGTTCTGCCTCTCGGAGAGCGTTCTCATCCTTTTTAGACATTTCTTGGATACAAGACTTGAAGAACCGAATCTCAAGAGGAATACACATTGACATAAGTCCACACATCAATTCTATCCGTTTGGCGCCCGACAACTCTTTAAACCACTCGAAGACCTCTTCTTTACAAACCATTATTGGCTTTTATTTAACGCAATTTTTATTATTAATTTTAATCAATATTTTTGCCAAATCTATAAAAACTTAAATTATTTCTTTCTTTATATAAATAACAAAATGTATACAACGTTTGGTTAAAACAATAATTAAAACCCAAATTTCATTCAAAAAAACTTATTTATTAATTCAATGATAATTCAATTGAAACGAAAAGTTGGTTTCAATTGATTTCAAACGTTTTTAGACTAAACTCTTGTTTAGGTTTTCTCTGAAATGAACGTTCATTGAAAAGCATGAATCAAAACGAGTCGTTCCAAACAATACACACACAACACGTCTTTACTTTGAAACGGGAGGTAACTCTAACGCTATAATATTGACTAATACTTTACATTCTTTGTAACCAACGTTTCAATTCTGATAGTTATAACTTTGACGACTTATATCATCTAAACTTTAGATTCTAAAGTTTACAAGATAAAATTATGCAACTTGATCAATTTTATTAAACATATGTTAACTTGGATTTTTATAATTATTCATAATTTTTTTTAATTTAAATGGAAATTAAATAGATAATTGATTTAACAAATTCAAATCAATTTATATGATCCATATATTAATAATATGAAAGTCAATCTATTTTTGAAAAAAATCTCGTTTTATATCTTAATAATTCAAAATAATGTTTATTGAAAAAAATTTCAAAAATCTCTAAACAAAACTACATGGATTGCAGGCCCGGAAATATAATATTTTAAGGCTATTTCTGAATAAAAATTTAGAAAAATTTTAAAATATTATCTTAATCAAATTGAAGATTTTTAAATAAGAAACTCTAATTAATGGTTAGGAATTTTTGAAAAGTTTATAATTGGAAACAATTTATGGATAATTGTTTTATCTAAATAAACTATTTTCGAAAAATTTTAGTTTGAACTTAATTTTGAAAATATGTTTGAAAAATTTGATCACTTTTTTCTTATATTTTCTAAAGAAATTAAGACAAATTTATAATTCAAAAAATCTTACAACCTTGATCTTTCTGTGGAAATTCATAAAGATATAAGCTTGTTATCATTTCAAAGATATTATTGAATAGATTTTAATTATAAAATTTTTAGCTTTCAAAGACCATGAACATTTTAATTATAATTGATTGAATTATTCAGATTTCAAGATTGATATATCGAACTAATGATTCACTCATACAAACATTTCAAAATCTAAATAATTATAATTATAATTTGTTAAATTCCAAGTGTATCATATGGCAAGTTTAAAAATATATGGATTAGTGGTTGCTTCGAAAACTGGTACATATTCTACTTAAAGAACTTTATTAGTTCTTAAATCAAAATTTTCGAAAATTTATTAAAAATTCAAAATTATTATAAATCAAAGAAAATAAATTATAAATATATGAACATAATTCCGATGAAGATTTTAGGCAATTCTAACTATACATGTATAGATTGTGATACTTTTTAATTAAAACAATTTTGATGTCTCTTTAATAATAGTTAAAAATTTCAGTCAATAAAAATTTCATCAGAATTTCAAAAATTTGGGGAAATTTTCACCTGATTTTAAAATTTAATTGAAATTTTTATGGTTAGTTCAGTTAAGGTCATCTTACAATAATTGTACAATTATTGTATTGGTTTTACACTTTGTGGAGTAATTGTAGTCAAATTTGTAATTGAGGTCAACGTGTTTTGTGTATTTCCAATGCAATTGAGTCTTA
Source organism: Galumna lanceata (assembly GCA_034695685.1). Taxonomy (NCBI): domain Eukaryota; kingdom Metazoa; phylum Arthropoda; class Arachnida; order Sarcoptiformes; family Galumnidae; genus Galumna; species Galumna lanceata. The sequence goes on from JAQFZL010000626.1 coordinate 10,290, forward strand.
TTTGAGTCACTCTTTCGGCATATTTTATATTATATATAGTTTTAAGACTTAACTCATTTACGCCGCACTTCAATACAAAAAACGTCGTCTCTCTTCAGTTCCCTCTTAATTGTTTTAAAATTAAAACCATTAAATTTGAATTACTTTTTGTCACAATTTAAAATAAATTACTTTTAATTATTATTAAAAATTAGAAAAAAATTCTTATCGATAACTAATTTTATGTTAAATTCATTGAAATAAAAGATTGAATACAAAAATATTAAGTAAAGCATTTGTCCAAAAGTTGAGTTAATAGACGTAATTGAGATAACTTTCTCTCATGTTTTCAAACATTGAAGAAATGGCGGACAACGAAACAGAATTACAAATCGACGGAAAATCCGTTTATTCTTTGCGTGTCGTCGATCTTAAACAGGAACTCAAGAAGAGAGACATAGTTTTTAAGACAAACGCCAGTAAAGCAACGCTACAAACACTTCTCGTTCAGGTATTGTCACGTTTTTTGTGCTTCACTTTCTATTAACTGTTCACTCAATAAACAACAATCAATGGTCAGTAGTTTTCAATTATTTCAGTGATTAGAAGTCATTTTCTTAATTGAATTCAATAAAAATCATTTGATTTGTTATTCAATGATTTCTATTAAAACAAAATGAAGTGACAGTTCCTGACATTAAAATATTACTTCATTTCTAATCCTTTTATTTATTGATTGTTAACAGCATTTGACGCAATCCATTGATACCATCGAAGGTATGTTTTTTAACATTAATAATATGTCTTTGAATTTGACTAATATTTGGAAACAAACCAATAGATGACAAATCGAGTGAAGATAACTCCCGACTGACCGCTCAATCGGAAGATACCAACGAAACAATTGAATCAAATCCAGAGGCAAATGATGTCCCTTCAAATGAGATCCAACCAAAAGAACATTTAGAAGCCACTGATTTAAGTCAAGACAGTGGTATCACATCTTCGGTTTCTTTCGGTGACAGACAGTCCATAAAACTGACGATTAAATTACAACCGAATGATTCGCCGACAAAACAGTTGAGTCCACGAATGAGCCCAAGAATGAGTCCCATAAAGTCACCCACAAAAGAGATTAAATCTCCAGTTATTGTCGAAGAGGTTAAGAAAATCATCGAAGAAAAAGATATTACTCTCGAAGACAACAAAGAAAGAGATATTACTCTCGAAGACGACAAAGAAAAAGACATTACTATCGAAGACAACAAAGAAAAAGAAATGACTGTCGAAGAGAATGAAGAAAATAAAGTTAAAATTCAAGACAACGAAGAAGACAATGAAGACAACAAAGAAAAAGATATTACTCTCGAAGACAACAAAGAAAAAGATATTATTGTCGAAGAGAACAAAGAAAAAGAAATGACTGTCGAAGAGAAAGAAGAAAATAAAGTGAAAATTCAAGACAAACATACCGTAGAAGAAAAACAATCGATTGTTAGCGATATTCCCAGTGATGTCTCTGAAGCTGTGGGCGAAGACAAACAAAATGTCGAATCAATTGAAACTGAAAAACCAGTAGAGACTGAAAAGAGTGAAAAGATTGCGACAATTGTTGAGCAATTGTCACCTCAAAAGGAAAACACTATTAAAGACAACGAAGAACAAGAAAAGGAGTCAAAAGAAATCATTGCGGAAGAGATACCTAAAAATGACGAACCAATTGTTGAAAATAAAAGTCCCGAAACTATTGACACCTCTTCTAATGAATCTAAAGAATCCGCTAAAAAATCTGAAGAAAACCAAACAAAAGAATTAATTACCGAAAATGTAGAGACAAACCAAGTGGCAATTGAAGACAATATTGTCATTTCTGAAGAAGTGACCGATGATTTGATCGAACAAAAGATTGAAACCCCAATATCTGACAAAAATTCATCCGATACTCCAACTAAAGATAAAACCAAAGTTTCCTCAAAAAGTGAAATAATTCCAAAAGAATTGGACGAAAAGATTGAAAAAATAATAGAAAAAGAGAACAAAAGCACAGAATTGATAACAAAAGAGGAAAAAGTTAGACCTCCGCGAAAGCGTCGTTGGGGCGGATCCGTTAATAATGAGTCGCAACAAAACACAAGAAAAGGCATATCAAGTGATCAGTTAAAAGAGTTGATTCCCGATTTGGACTCGACTGACAACTTGAACACTACATCAAAGGTGAGTAAATCCGATTCGATAGTTATGAGTAGTTTATCGCGAACTCAAACAACAACTGAAACAAATCATGAAATGCCTCCAAAACGTGACATTCGAGTCGTCAGAAAATCGGTTTCTGTTTCAGAAGACGAGAAGAAAGCGGAAGAAACTAACAAAACTCCACAACCGAGTGCTGAACACAAAACAAAAATAGTGGTTCAAAGTGACAATAAAAGTGAAACACCGGTTAAAAGAGAAGTGAGTCCCTCCCGATGCTCGGAATCCAATATTATTTTCATTCGAAATCTCGTCCGTCCCTTCACTTTATTGCAACTCAAAGAAGTTTTGGGAAAAACTGGAAAACTTATTGAAGAGAGGTTTTGGATCGACAAAATCAAATCCAAATGTTTTGCCACTTATGATACCATAGAAGAGGCGGTGGCCACTCGTTTAGCACTTCACGGGACGCGATGGCCCACTTCTAACCCAAAACTTCTTTCTGTTGATTTCGCAACAAAAGAAGAATTAGACTCACATTTAAGTCCAGAACTGACTAAAGATACAAATAATAAGAAAAGCGAACCCGAAGTTAATCAAAAATATGATATCGTCATCAAAACAGAAGAACAAAGAAATGTTTTGCGCGATAAAGAAAATAAAGTGGAAAACAGACCCATAAGAGAGTGGGACAGAGAGAAACTCACCAAAGAGGAGGACAAACGGAAGGGAAGGACCAGAAGTAGGAGTCGAGAGAAAGAAATTAAAAAGAGAAAAATAGGTTTGTTTTTCAAAACATTTGTTTTTGGTTTTATTATAAAATGTTTTTATTAAAGGAGAGGAAAGAATCAGAGCCGCAGATTCCACTTCAGAACAGGAGCCAACCCTTGAGGTCATTAAAAGAGCTGAATCTCCGGCTAAACTTTTGGATGACTTATTCAGAAAAACAACGGCAACGCCAAGTATTTATTGGTTGCCCCTCACCGAAGAACAGGCCATCGCCAAACTTGCCGTCAAAGAAGAAGAGGAAAAGAAGAGAATTGAAGAAAGGAATGCCAGAGAAGAACAAATGCGTAAACGACAAGAAGAAAGACGTCCTTCGCCTCAATTCAGAAATGTTTGTTTTAAATAACTTTTATTCAAAACTGAATTAATTTCGTTTTAAAATTAGGAACGAAATCAATGGCGAAACGAATCGCCTCCCAATAAACGCAACTTTGGTCGTCGTTCTCCACCCACTCGACGTTCGCCTCCTTTCATGCGTCGGTCTCCTCCCCCCCGAAGACGATCGCCGGTCAATCGTTTTTCAAGATCGCGGTCTCCAATTCCCAGAAGAAAGCGATAAAAAAACAAAATGACTTATAATGTGTTCCTCTACTGAATATCACAACCGATTATGAGTTGGGATGGCTTTAAATCCAAGTCCAGACAATTCATCGAATCCTTGAGAAAGAATTTCAATGGTAATAAAGATGTCTTCGTTTACTTGTTTTATCAAAACTTAAGAGTGAATGAGTGATCTTCCTCTCAATCTTATGTATGTATGTGTGATGTTGTGATGTGTGTCTTGTCTTAAATTCTTTTTTTTTGTATGAATGATATGATTGTTGTTGTGTTGTTCAGTAGAGGCGCATATTTTTTTTCTTACAGAATATCTGACGTCAAATCTCAGGTTAAATAACATCATAAAAAGACACGAAATAAGTATGAAAATCGAATCCTTTAATAATTTAATTAATAATTTGACGAAAATTACAAATCAATCGATAATTAATTGAAGTGAAGACTAAAGTCGACTAAAGTATTAATTTTTTTTGGTCTGATTTCGTAAAATTAGTTTACAAATCGGTTAAACGTTTTAATCGATTAAC
>JAQFZL010000627.1:0-14312 GCA_034695685.1 Galumna lanceata
TTGATTTATAAAAAAAAAAAAAGAGAGAGAGAGAGAGAGAGAGAGAGAGAGAGAAATGGATAGGGAGAGAGAGGGGGAGAGAAAGACTACATTAACGAATTGAAAAGTAGTATATGAATTCGTTTTAAACCAATTAACCAACCAACTCCAATTATTAAATTATTTAATGCATTTTTTTTTATTAAATCAATTTTTTCAAAGCTTCAACACTTAGTAACCATATAATTTAGCCAATCGGTGATGAGCCTTATCTCACCACTATTCAATGTTAACCTGATTAAAGATTTGCATTGATTTCAGTGCCAACTCTTACATAATATCTCGATACCAGTTAATGATCAAAACATAACTTCAATCATTCACAATAAAATTTTTAAATTAATTGATTCAATAAAATGATGAAATAACATAGAAAGTGTTCTAACAAATAATTTAACTTACCCGTTTTGTAAATTTTTCCAAATTATAGTTATGTTATCTTTCATTTTCAAATTAAGTTTTTTGGGTAGTTCTTTGAATTTATCAGGCCATTTCTTTCCTTGGTTGACACAGTTGACAAGAGTTATTGAATTAAAATCAGGAAAATCTTTAAGCCTTAGAAAAGAATCATTGGATATAAGAAGAATTATACTTATATATAATACATTTTATCAAGCAAATTTTTGAGTAACTTGATTCCTTCTTTTTGCATACTAATTTGCTTTTCAACCTTCCACATATCATTAGGTCCAAGCTTTGCATCACATTTGTTAATTGAATAGATTGAAAATATTAAAATTGATAAATATATTAATTTGATCTTGAACATTTGAACAAATGAAAATTTTTGAAATTATCAATTTACTTGAAGTAAAGACAAATATGGTAATATTTTAATTATAATTTCTTTGTAACAGTAAACATCTGGAAAGTACAGAATTTTAAATGAATATGAATATATCAAAAATATACAAATATTCAGGTTTAAAAACCTTCTCTCATAAAAACCTTGAACATGAGAAATCTAAAAAATGCAAAACCTGAATTTTTGTAATCAAGTTATAGTTTGCAAATACTTGGTCAGTTTTACCAAATATCGAGGTGAAATCAGATGAAGTAAATGATCTTAGAGGTTTATAGATCAATTTTGGAGCGAATAAACTTTTATGAGATTTCCACATATGAAGAGGTCAAGTTATTTAATCATTGTGCACATGTTATTAACATGTAAAGATAATATCTTGATTCATATTAAAATTTGATACATTTTTTTAATATTCTCCAGAATATTTAAAACTTTTCTATCTTACGTTCGTTTCAATGGTTATTATTCTGACCAAAAAAGTAATTGTGAACTCCATTTTGTAATATCACGAATCAAAACAAATTCCTGAAAATAACTATATAATTTGAAGTTTATAATTACTTATTCAATTCAAAGATGGACAAAGTTCACCTTCGGCTAAAGGGTGTACCTATTCTCGTCCAAACAGGGATATATTCGGGCTCAATCTCCCAAGCTGTGCGATATGGGTATTCCCTAAAATTTGAAAAATGTTTAAAAGAAAGTTTTCATTCTTTTAAATGTTTTAGGCTTATATCTAGTAAAATTACTTTTAGTTAAATCAATGACAAGCATGTTAAATCGTTTTCTATCAATTTTATCTTGGAAAACTGAATAAATTATAAATTATTCATATAAGATTTAATTTCGAATGAATTGCTCACAATCAAGTGAACATGGTAATTTGAGCAAAAAGTTGAAATATTAGTGAGTTATTAGTGTTTAATCTGTTGCTACTTCGGTTTATCTTGGTCATTTCAATGTAAAAGTAAGTTGAACAAGCTCAATATTATTAATGCAAATGTCATATACAGATGTTTGCCGGTACCTATAAATTTCGATTTGAACAATAGTTCATAAAAGTAACATGTTAAAGTTTATTTTCATATCTGAATATGTGATATCTATTGGAAGATGAAAAAGTTATAAAAGATCAATTTTGAAAATGATTATTGAAATTCGAAATATTTAAAAAACAAATTCACTAAAAACATATGGCTGATACTTCATTATTTCTAATGCCCTAGACTTTCATATGAAAAACCAACATATAGTTATACCTCCCAAATATGAACATGGTTGGTTTGAGGTATCATGTTCATATTTGAGAGGTGTTCATAATAAAAATTTCAAGAATTTCTGAGACAAAAAATGTTTCTATATTTTCGATCATTTTAAGAGTTGAATTGGAAAAAAAATTTTGGAAAATATTTTATTCAATATTTTCATTGAATATAATTTAAGTTACAGTTTTCTCAAATTTCGTTTATATTATAGAGGTATTGCTTATGGTAAAGGTTTTGATAACTATGTTCATATTTAGAAGGTTTTCATATTTGGGAGATTTTCATTTTTAAAACATACTTACCAATTGAAAAGTATTGCACGTGAGTGTAGATATATGAACATGTTAATATTTAGAAAATTTGACATATTCAAGAGATTTCACTGTATTCAATTTAATTGAACTTTTTTGTTTATCAACCAACTTCAATGTGAGAGAAATTATAATGAATATTAATATATTACTTGAATGACTTATTGTTAAAATCAGAATTTATTAGTACACGAATCTTGATATAAGACTTTTGCATTCATTATTTTATTACATCTAAACTACAATGATTATAAAAATTTCTAAAATTTTCAAAAAAAATAAGTTGTTAATGTTGAGGATATTTTTTACAGATTTAAATAATATTTATAAATTTAAAAGTTATGGGCTAGCTTTGAGCAACATCATTTTTTAAATCCTCTGTTTTATGAAATATTTCAGACAAAAAGCCTCCATTTTAATTATCTTACACAATTGAATTAAATATTTGAAATAGAATTTTAAGAAAAATATTCAAATTTTTTCACAAAAAAGTTTTTTTTAATTTTAAAGTATACCACTCAAACATTTTATAATTGATGTTTAATTTTTTGAGTGAAACATTTTATTTTTCAGTGATTTATTAAAATATAATGAACGTTATTTTGATGGATACTTCATTTCATTTTATCTTATATACAAAATATTCAACTTAAAACAATTATTTGTTATTTTGCTTGTTCATTAATGAAATATTTAATAAAAGTGTCTGTAAATTGAATAATTTTTTAGATTAAAATTTCTATTGTAATTTAAAACGAAATTTACATGATTAACTGAGCTATGAGGTAGACTCTGTTTCTTGAATTTTGTCTTGATAATTTCAATTACTTGATGAACAGAATAAAAAGATATTCCGAACCACAATCCAAAAGTTAAGGCTAAATAACAAATCAGTTCTACTAGCTGTAGTTTACATTCGTGGTAAAACATAATCTCCAGCTCATTAGGTAATTTGATTAGAACATTTCGGGCTGCACCCTTCTTAATTAAGTTATTATTTGTTATTCAAATGTATTACAATAACTGAAATAATAATGATATCAAGAATTTATTTATATAGTTTTTTATCAGTAGATCTGTTTTATTATTCATTCTAATATATTTGAAATAATTGATACAAAGCAAAGATGTGAATAATTTTCCATCAAATGTTCTAAACCAAATGTTCAATAAGTTATTTATGCCTATATATCAAATGAATGAAAAGAATTTGTATAAATTTGACACTTTTTTCATTCAATATTTCACAATTGAGAGGTTTTGTATAATGAACAAAGAAAGCCATAAATTTGTTCCCTTCAGAATTGGGAGGTTTTCAGTAATGAGAAGTTCAGTTATCATTAGTTTTAATGGGAAAGAGACTCTTGACCTCACTGGTCGTTCAATGATAAGGGGTTTTAATTTTAGTTTTCACTTGAGTTTTCATATGAAAAGCTTAAATTGAAATTTTTATTAACCTACAAGTTCAATATAGCTTGCATGATAAAACGCATGAATTTTCTGATTTTGTGGATATAGTGTTCGTGATAAGTAGTAAGCACTCTAAAAACACAATGTATTATTAAATGACTTTTTAATGTACTAGTTATCAAGCAAGCTATGTTTTGCTCACATATAAATTCAGATATAATATATGCGTTTGCTAGTTTTGATCAATTAGAATTTAATCATAAAAGCATTCAATCCTTCTGATGTTCAGCTCAAATCTTTAAATGCTTTAAATGGTTTTTTGATGCAATTGCATTAATTTTTTAAACTTCCCTTCGGAAAAAAGAGATAAATATTTATTTTTATTAATAACACTAATTTCATCAATATTTTTGAAGTTCATTTGAAAAGGCTAGCTACTTTTCAGTTTCAAATGTATTGTTTTTAAAATTTTTCCATTCATGATTACTATAATTTATTATCCAATATCATTTTGATAATAAATCATTAATTATGAGAACATTTTATATTTTTAATGAGTTTTCTAGATTTCATGAAATATATTATGGTCATAAATAGCATGTTGATGATTATTATTGATAACAAATAGAATAATTTCAAATTTATTATTATAATAAGAGATGGCCATTGAAACCATTTGGGGGTTTATTAAGAATTTTCTTTAAATTTCAAATTTTTCAAATTTATTGTTTTTAATGAGTATTTAACTTCGAAAAACCGGTTTTAAGCTAAGTTTCTGATTTAAAACTGATTTAAAAATTGATATTGTCATATTTTCGGTGACATTTTTTCTTGTTATGAAATACGATCAAGATAATTTTGAAATAAATCTTCAATAATTTTTATAAAAAATCAAAGTTCACTCATTTAATAATTTTGTAAACATATTTTCATGATCAATCTCCTATTAAATTGAAAAAGCTCAAACCAAAGGATCATCAATAATGTCTTTCAAAGTGTGAAACCTTTTATTCAATTTGACTATGAATTAAACATTTATATTTGACATAATTTTTAAGCAAATCATTGAATAATAATTTAAAACAAGCGCTTTTCTTGAAAATAAAAATCCTCAGATACTAATATTGGTAAAACTTAACAATTTCATTGAAAATAACAATTCATTTGCAAAATTTCATGAATAACAAACTTCCAATGTTTTTTTGCATATTTCAAACTATTTGCTATCCCTGGATATAATTTTCTGATAGTGAACTTCATGAAAATACATTATTTTTAGATGAAAAATAAACTCTCAATTTAAAAATGAATAATAAGGTTAATAAATTTATAATTTAAACTTGGAATTTTCTTCTGTTATCAAATTTTTTTATAAATTCATTTTTCTCTTAAAAAATAGTTTTTGAATTTCATCGTTCATAAAAATAATATAAAATCTATTGAAATATTCATTGATATCCAATTTATATTTTTAATATTTATATAACTGTTAGGTAAGTTCATAGCTGAAAATGAAGCAAACTAAAGTGTACAAACGAATTCCCAAAAAATTGTTAATTCCTTCGGCGGGAAATCATTTGTATTCTATCGGACTGTCTCTCTATAAGCCAAAACTCGCAAAACGCAAACCATTACACAATCCGTTATTTTTGTTTATTTTTTGTTGTTTTTATGATTTCAAACCATTAATCGGAGTATTAATGAATGGATTCACTGATAGAGAGTACTATTATTTTGGAGAATACTCTCACTTTTTAACAGCGAGATATCATATCAATCTATTCTTACTGTACGGCTATTTCATATCTGTTGGCTCTTATTTAGTTCACTTCTGGCAATACATTCAAAATCGTAACAAACCCTCATATTTAACTCCGTTTGAAATGATTGCAGGTAAACGTTCCCCTCAGAGTCTGGGTAAGTTAACAAGTTGTTGTTATTTCATTAAATTTAATTAACATTAAATTATTAACAAGGTCTCACTCATAAGAAAGATGTATTAAAGTTAATGAAATTTAGTCGCCTCTTATTTACTATTAGGCCTTATATTCAAATAACTTTTCTGTTGTGTGGAATCACTTTCGCTTCAATACTATTATTCAAAGCAAACAATTTATTGGAATTAATATTTGTTGGCTTACCCTGGATTGTATACCATGTTTTTGTTGCTCATAGTTTGGGAATCATTTATGTGACGCAATGGGTTTATTTTGTAATCATTTGTCAATACTTGAAGATTAAGATTAGAAGTATTAACACTAATATCAACGAATTGATGTCAACAAAATGGTCGCGAATTCAAATCTTATCCAAGAATATTATGACAAAACGCATTCTTCAAAGAATGCACCTTGCACATGTGGAAATAAGAAAAATTAATGATGAAATTTGGCGTAATTACCTTGGTGTTATGATTTTATCCAATATTGTTGTAATAGATTTTAGTTTATATGTCTATTTGTTTGTTGACATCAGTAGTTATGTTAAGTTTGCTTTCCTTTACGTTTCTTTCCTTTGGTTTGTTATGTTATTCTTTATTCTGTGCGATGTTTCCATTCTTGTCGATGACATACATTACTCACGAAAACTATTTCTCAAATATTTTGCAAAGAATTCAAGTCTTAGAAGAGAACTAAAAATAAAAGTATTTATAATTTTTTCGAATAATATTTTTATTTAATTTATTATTTGAGTTTATATTCATTTGATTATTAGGTCATAACAATGATTGAGAAGATAAGTAGCGGTAAAATTGGTTTCTATTGTTTCAATTTTTATCTTATTAAGTCTTTCAACGTGTATGAGGTAAGTGATCTTGATGTAATTATAAGTTCTAATGTTAGTTTTATTCTTATTAATAACAACAGATCATTGTATTTACAGTTATGTCATTTCTAAAACTAATTGATTTATCTCTTCCTAACAATAATTAAACATGGTGAAATTATTATATAATTTATCAACATTACTATTATGTTGTGTTAACGAAACTTATAAAGTCACCGTTAATGTTTAACATTTTTCATGATGATATGTGGAGAAATGAATTATAGGGAAAAGGAAAATAAGGTAATTGATTGTGGGGTCTTCGCATATGAGGAGATGGTATTTGGATAAATGGATTTTGTGGATTCATATGCGACCTGAGGGGTACAACGATCAAATAACAGGGTGTTATATATATCCCTATATTCTTAATTGGCCATCCTTGGTTTTACAGTTATGATTTAGTTTTGCTTTTCAATAATGCTTAAACACATTGAAAATTACGCAGTGCTGACCTTAAGAGATGCAATCTAGAGGTGAATGTTATGCACTGCATTCAGAATTTACATTCTAACTTTGAGCAGTGTCGTATTCAATATTTCCCAAGAAGTTGTTTCAAACAAAATATTTTTTTAATTAAATAAATTATTTAAAAATAATTTAATTTTTAATAATAAAATTAAATTTGATAACTTTTAAAACTTAGAAAAATGAAATTCAAAAAATTGTTAAAATTTATAAATCTATTAAATTTCATTGTATAAAACTTTGCTTATTCATTCGGAGACTACTCAACTAAAATAAGGCTGAACGTAATTTTCTAGGTTTATTAGCTCTATTTTGAAATTAGCAATAGTAAAAAAAATTCATTCAAATAGATTTTAAAATTAATAAAAATTATTTGCAATTAAATATCAAAAAAATGTTTTCATATATTAAATAATATAACTTTAATTAATTCACATCCTTTTCAATCAAATTTAATTAATTTATATGAACTTCTGAAGAATGAAAACAACAAAATTGCTATTTTTTATATTTGTTACTTTTCTGTTTCAAGGTGAGTAATATTTTGATTTGTTTAAAAATTGATGAAGTTAACAATACAGAACAAACCATAAATGCTAACCTCATCAATAATGAAGGTTTTCAAGTGCGTGTTGTAAATTTGCACCAACCTGATTTTTTGCATTGGATAGAATCATGTGAATTTAAATGCAAAAGTGAATCTAAAAGTAGTTACGAAACAAGAAAATGTCACAAAACTTGCCATGATAAATATCACATTGAAGCAAAACATTCAATAAATTGACAAATTTCAAATTGATTATGATATTAAATTACCAAACACATAATTATGTATATTTTCAATTTTGAAATAAAAATGTCAAACAAACCAAAAGAAATTTACAGATTTTTGAAACATATTTTACATGATTATAGGTTTGAGGTTTGTATCTTTGAATGAGTTGTTGTCGGTATGTCAACGTCGTATGTGAGATTTGGTCAATGTTAGTTTTATATAAAACTAATTTACACGACTTGTGATGAATATCACGAATCATATACTGAACTGACTGTCAGTGATAACCAATTTAATGGCTAAATTGATTGTATTTTCAGTTATATATGATAACACATCCAATTAACGGAAACACCAATTATAGGATAAACTTAATTAAATAAATCAAAACAAAATGAAAATTTAATTTTAATTAATAGAAATTAGAGGGCAATAGTTGTGTTTTAATTCAAGTGTTTATTTATTAATTAAAAGTGAGTTTTAATTATATTTATACAAGTGATGACCAATTGATTGCAATCAGGAATTGCAAACAAAAGCTGTGACCCATTTTAGTTGATCGGTGACTGCACCAAATAGGACGTGCTTTTAGTAGTCGACCATTTAATCCAAACATTTTATAACAGAATAGTGCAAAAATCATATTTTAAATATGTTTAACAATTAATTCTTATTTTTTCTGTAATTCTCACAAAAACTTATTTCATTTCAGTCCACTATCTTTCTGATTGTATATCAGTTTAAGCTTTCATTGTACAAGTTTGAATAATAATAATTTATAATTAATTTGAATGTTGAAGGAAAATATAAATCAATAATTATTTAAAATAACATTTTTTTTCATTGTTTTTAAACTTTTCATCATTAATATAAATATACTGATTATATATCCATATAATAATAAATAAAAACAATGTCCAGAGTTTGTCAAAGAGAAAGTAAAAGTATTTTCCATTTGATTAGAAGTCAAAAGTGTTTTATTAAACTTTGGATTGTTTTTCAGCAATTGTTTAGTGAGAAATACGAACCTCTTGTGGTGTTCCCGATATATTCCCGAATCATATAACTTCTTGAGTCTAAAAATTAGAGATTATTTGAGAAATTTCATAAGTTTTAATAAATATCTTACAGAATTGATATTCTATACTTCACATATTGATCTAGGTTTTTTCTAACAGGGATACCAAATGAAGTATATCTATGAATGATTCCAATATTGGAGAGACCAAAAGTTTTGAAATTATCGTAAATTATAGAATTAGTGAACTCTACGTTTAAAATAACTTTTTTATTATCAGATAATTTTGAAATGATTTCTCTCGTTGAAAAAATAGCCGGTGAAATGACCTCACCATTTGAAAAAATTTTAGGCCATTCCTTAGAATATAACAATAATAAAAGAATAAAAATCAAATGTTTTAATAATGTGTCTATAATAGGCTAAAAGGGGTTATTTTGAAAAAACCTCCTGATAATTAAAAATTGGAAAAATTCCCAAACTTCCTGGCCTAAAATGCCTGGAAAACTTCTTACTCGAGTATCAATTTTTCCACATTTTTGGTTCAAAAGTTTAAATTTTAATTACATATTCACATATTGAGTGATAAAAAGTATTTTAATCTTAATAAAAAGAGTTTTGAATGGCTTATTTTTGATGATTCTATTAATATTTATAAACTGTAATAACAATCATTATTTATGAATTCAAATACATCAAACTCATTACCTTGGCCAAATAAAAGTAGTTATAACTTTGATTTTCAATCATAACAGTATATCCTTTGGTTTGTAAATCTTCGAGGGTTTCGATGGTCTCTGTTTTCATATTTAAAATATTTGCCAGAATATCATTCGTGAATATGAAAGCCAAAAGGAATGTAGAGATGATCCAGCTAATTAAAATTATTTTATTATATTTATTATTAATTTTAAGACTTTGACCAAGAAGAAATCCTAAAAAATATATCCAAAGGTTATGACCATGGTTATTATCATTATGGTTATTATTTCGAGTTAATATATTATTAGTGAAACACACGATTAGAAACGACATTATAATTAGTATCCAAACAGAGACCGAAAAGATATACAAAAGATTTGATATATTAATTTCATAATTAATTTGTTGTTTCAATAGAATTGTCATAAGTTTTGTAACGTCAATATAAAGGAATTCAGTGATTAAATGGCGTAGACTATCCAATATAAATCTTTGTATCATCACATCGATTGCCTGTATATGTTTAATATGATATTGAAAACAATTTTTTTATTTTCTTACCTTATTATGAAAATATAGCATTAAACCTGTCCAAGTTCCATTTACTAATTTGGTACCTCCAGAATTGGCTGTCATATTACGCAAAGACATACTTAATTAAACATTTTTTAATTATTTATTTGTTTAAATTCAGGGAATATAACCTTATATTTAAGTATTTCACCAAATATGCCGCCAAATGTGAATATTGACCGCAATGTAGAACATGTGAATCATTTATATGTATTAACTATGATATGAATTAAGCATGGTCATTAATTATAATAAAATAATTGCAAATTACATCATTAGAAAAGACACCGGAGATTAAATCGGATGTATTTCTTTGAAATCCGGACAGAATTTTCTTCTTTTCATATACTGTATAGAATTCGGAAATTGTCGACATTTTAATTAAAAAATAGGTGATAAAACCAAGATCACCTACGTTAAAGTTATAAATATTTTAACAAATCATGAAAAACAGTTTTAAACATTGACTTCAGTTTTTGTAAAAATTATAATAAATTTTTTCATTAAAATAAAGTGATATAAAAAACTAAATGAAAAAATAAATCCCAAAATTCAAATTTTATTAAACTAAATATGATAACCAAGGTTGAAATTTAATTTCAATAATGGATAAAAACATCAATTTATTATGTAAACATAACTTTTTACGTAAATATTGTAAGAATTATTAATTATATATAATTTTGTCTCTAAAAAATAAAGTGATATTAATATCTGACATGGCAAAAGGTCTCTAATCTAAGGGGGGTACTAGTAAGGGTATTTTGGTCTTGACTCTAAGAGGGAGCGTATTATCAGTCTAGAGGGGGGTATTAGGCAAAAAGCCTTAAAATTGCTCAAAATGACGTTTTTTCGTTGTTTTTAGTTAAAATAATGATTTATAGGCTAATTATGATCAATTTGTTTCTAAAATTCTTTTAATAGTTAAAAAATACCTTCAAAACAAGCCATTAAGCCTTAAATATGTCAAAAATAAGACTTTCATTTCAAATTTTTGTTTATAAATCATAAATTATTAATAAAATTTAATTATCTGACCCGGCGCTTTGCGTCGCTTCGAGGAGATCCTTCAGCGCTCATTCTAAGGGGTATTTTGGCAATTTTTTGATTCTAGGGCATGTAAAACGTAATACCTCCCCTATTTGTTTTGTGAGATTAATATTATGCTAATATTTGAAATAACTTGAAGGGGGTACTCAGGATCTGACTGAAAATTTGGCCAAATACTCCATTTTCAATTTTGCTAATTGTAAGAAAAATAAAACTTTAAAAACTTGATTAAAAAATTCTAAAATTGGCAAAAAATCATGAAATAATTCTTAAAATAGAATATTTTCAATCATAACTAGTATATTTTTCAATAATTTTACTCAAAACATTGAAAAAAGTATAGTAATTGTCATATTCAGTTTTTTTTTTTGAATTTTTTCAATAAACTTCCTTATACTCTTCTGAAGCCAGAATTCAAGATACCCTACCCTATATCCCCCTTAAGGTGCGGATCTTTAACCATCTCCGCTAATACAGTTAAAACTCTCAATAGTGAACTACTCGAAATCGGAAAATTCGTTCACTAATTAGAGGGTTTTACTATTGGGAGGTAAAGTTTGTATGAGTCTCAATAGAAAATGCCTTCTCTGAATCTATTTGATAGTTTATTAATGAGAGGTTTTCACTATTCAAAGGATTCACTATTGGGAAGTTTCATTGTATTAGATTAATTAAATGAAAGCAATTTAGATTTAATTGAATTACAAATCGTTTATTCAAATGATAAAAGATATAAAAAACAAATATTAATAAGTATCGATTTAATTTTTGCTTGTTAACATTTGAACAATAAATATGAATAAGTACATAAATATATTTAGCAATAATTTTGGAAACCTTTTTAATAATAAATAATTTAATAAAACTCTTAAAGTAACAAGCCTAAATACCGGGTTTAAATAATTTTTTAAATTTTCTTAAAAGGTTTAACAAATAAAACACATATTAAATAAAATTTATTTATTTAAAGCATATCTTTAAACACTTATTGAAAAAGTATTGAAATTAAAATTATATTGATAAAATGAGCAAGCAGAAGCTCAAGGTTGTTTTAATTTACCAAATTATTATTTAATATATTTGTAACATCTAAAAATTATGTTAACAAGGAAATTTGAAAGAAGATATTTATACGATGAAAATTATTAAACATTATATTTAGAATAAATTTTATTAAACACAGAATAAAATAAACAACTGAACAAAATATTAAATAAAATATGAGATGACCAATAGGAAAGTATTCCGGAACCCCCCTGAAGATCGATAAATTGGCAAAATAACCTCCTGGCCCGAGAAAAGAACAAAAAATTTGGCATGGTTTTCAAAAAACCCCCCCTTTGAGACGGAAATATAGGCAAATACGCCCTGGAGATCAAAGTCTTTGGCCATCTTAGAATGAAATCGGCAATAAAAAGAATATTGAGGTAAGAATATTAATGGAAATGATATTCGCAGACGATTTTGATTCACTTAAAGGCATATTAGTTGTCGACATTTCTTTTGGGTTATTTATCGATATTTTTGGCAGTTTTTTAGTAGTAATAATCGGTTTATACTGAAAAGTAGACATCTCTGAAGAAATAGAAGTATACCCTTCAGTATATATAGAATTGAATTCATTGCTAACATTTTTTGTATGCATTTTGGATGTTGAATATGATAGCGATTCATCGATTTTTGTTTTCTTACAATTAAATAATAGACCGATTGAACCCGTTATTAATAAAGAAATATTTTCAGAAATGCCTTCTTTTGTGACATAAACTCGAAATATAGTAAATGTTATATCAAATGTTTCCATAAAATCAAAGTAATAATTACTCCCATTTCTTATATATTCAGTTATAGCCGTCGATGAGTTTACAAAACTATTTTTCAAATCAAATGTTTTGTCTTCAGTGGAGTTTTCCACAGAATAAGTAAGTTTTCCCGAAATATCCTTTTGACCGACAAATAGATATCGTTTGATTTTGTTGACAAAAGTGTTATCTTTGGTAAGAATTAAATAAATTTGAGTTTTATTATTGAGTTTAAAGCCATACCTCTATAATACACAAAATAACGAGAAGGAAGTCCATCAACTGGTTTAGGGAAAGCCATGATTGATATGATATTCTTTGCACTTTTGTTATATTGAGGGAAATTTTCAAATATAGTACAGACCCTTATCTTATCGTTTTGACACTTTTTCTTATTTACAGTGACATCATTACTATCCCTTTCTTTAGTCAAGAGGTCTAATAATGTAGACTTCAGTTTCGTGTCCTTCAGATATGAAACACATATTTATAAATAACTTATGAATCAAAAGTTATGATATAATTGGTTCTCACAAAACGAATGATCAGAGCTCTGGTACCGACTCCGGGATATTCCACTCGAAATACAAACACAATCGATGGTAAATACATGTTTATATACCAGTCTAACTCCATTTGTTTTACCTTGCTCATTGAAAAGTTATTGCCGTCCCATTTGAAGTCATTTATTTCATAGGCTTTGATGTCTTTATTCATATGTCGTGTTATGAGATATAAAGTATTGTCTGACCAAAGAGTTTGTAATATTAAGACATTATCACTGTTTTCACTACAGATTTTTGGTTCGGACAACACATTAGAGATGAGACAAAAGTTCAAAAAAATTATTAAAAACAACATTTTTTAAAATGAACTTAACTTGATTTCTGTGCTTAAAATGTTATGAATTTCAGTTAAATATACTTTATTTGAGATAATAAACGATAAAATTATATAAACAATGAAGTCATCGATAATAATATTGATTTTGTGGAAATTAAAATCACTCTTTCAATAGTTTACAAATTTACAAATGATTTTTCAATCGATATTAATTGTCCTAAATCTAGGGGTATTTGGTCTCGACTCTAGGGGATAATATTTTCAGTTGAAGGGGAGTTATTTCCAAAAAACAAATAAGAATGATGTTTTTTCTTTGTTTTAAGTTAAAATAATGATTTATAGACTAATTATGATTAAAATGAATTCAAATTATTGATATATAAGCAATATTTGAATTTTTCAGTCAATTTTTGTTTTTAAATTGC
>JAQFZL010000628.1:0-14299 GCA_034695685.1 Galumna lanceata
AAACATTAAGTAATTTATATCAGATTTTTAAGTCTCATTTATTATTAGGTATTTTTTTTAACAAGTTTAAGCAAGGTGATTTGCCTACATTTTTATCTAAATTATTCCTAATTTATATTTATTTTCATTTAAATTTTTAAGTAAAAACTATAAAATTTACAAAAACATTGAAATATTAGAGAAAATGATTGGAAACGAAAGGTTTTAAAGTTTTTTTCTCAAATATTAGCCGAATATACGAGAATTGCATTCGATTTGATTTCTCAATACTTAAACGATGAAATAAAAGAGGAATTGAAAAACCTGTTGAGGTATTGACTGACGAATTATTATAACATAGAAATACATTAATTATATTTTAAATGTCTTTTATAAAAGGCTTCCCAAAGAAGATCCCAATATTTCAATGACTGGAATTAAAGTAATTTATTGATTCAAATCATTGAAGCGTTAATTTTCTTATTGTTTTGCATTAATTTTTAGCGAAAGGTTAATGAAAAGCAAAGTTCATCGCCTCTCGAAGACTACTCGGAATATAAAAGTGCATCAAATGCTTCATCGGATCAGAAGGTGACTATTAATTGGTTTAAATTTAATTAAATATAATAATAATTTATTTAAATTGACATTAATTTGTTTAAAGCGCCCAAAACTGACAAAATCTCAAAAAGATTTGCTTAAAGTGGACATCACTGGAATGAAAAGCATTTCGAGTTTTTTCAAACCAAAACCAAAATAATTAAAAATATTTTAATTGCTCTCAAAAAGTGATTTTACATCATTTAGATGTTCATAGGTTTTCACGTCTAAGAAATGTAGTGAAGCGAAACAAAACTTTTTGTGATAATCATTATAAGTGACACAAATTTATTTTCAATTACTTAATGTAATCCAAATCTAAATACTTTTATATATAAAACAATTTTAAATTTTATATTTTCGTTTAAATTATTAGAGAACTCATTATGAGAGTAAAGCCATGTCTTTAGTGGACTGTTATTCAGTGCACATCACTGTTTGTTAAATATGCAAACATTAAGCAAAAGACTTGTTTTAAAGACATTAAAACTTAATTTCATTCGTTTTGTCGGCATTTCATTCATTGTATCGAATAATTCAACGAAAATAATAATAAAAATGTGAGAGAAGTCAACGAATTAAACAATTTTAACAAAAGTGAAGGAGAATTGCATTGAGATTATGGTCTTTTGTTATGATCTTTATGTTGATTGCATTCATTTGCGTTCTTTCATGTGTGCTCTCAATCCAGAGCTCGACACGAAAGACCTTTTCATGTGATTCTGTGTTCCGTTTGCGTGAATACAGTTCTCTACCAATTTTATAAACAAAAGTAGGAGTATATAAGAATCTAATGCCCCATCATTTTGAACCATAGGTTATTCAAGTCTGAAATATTTTTCATCTTTTATACCAAAATACTATTCCATATTAATTCAAAGTTTTCTTTATATTAAAAAAAAATCATTCTCTTCTATTTAACATTAATTTTAAATTCGAACTGAATTTACTTAAATTAATATTCAATTTTTTTATTGTAATAAATCTTTATTAAAATAAATATTAATTTAAAGGTTTATTATAAAGTTGTTTCGAGTCTTTATTAATTTTTACTGCTTTAAAGGATATCCTAATTAAGAATATCTATTATAGGATTAATAAAAAACAATTTAATGACTTTTAATTAATGATTTATTAATACTTCTATACATATAAATATGGGTTTTTTGCAACTCTAATGCATTTCTCCATTTTTAATGTTAGTTTTTGTTGGATTTTAATTAACTTTTCTTTTAATAGATTTCTGTAAATTCAATATTTTATTAGAAATCATGTTTAATAGTATGGCTTAAAAACTTGTTCTCAATTGAAGGACAATACATACAAAAATTCTTTGAGTTTGAAGTCATTCTAAAACTGCTTTTGAATCTTTTTATGAAGAGTATAGTATAAGTGGAGGACACAATTGACGACACTATTTGTGTTTTGAAAGTATCCTAAATCCAAATGAATAGGGGTTTGGATGTAAAGCAAGTATTATATTATATTATGAGTTCTGAGTTGATACGAGTCTTAACTAAACCATAGCAGAAGTCCATTGATTGTGGGCTCAGTTGTCCTTTTGATGCTGTAATGGATCTGAAATTAACAAAAGAGAGGAAACTTTCATTAACATCAGAATACGAATACTCTTTTGTAAGACTCCAGTCCTGAGTCTGCGTTCAGTCAATTGACTCGACTTTCTCTAAACAACTATCAAATGTGTTATTAATTTTTCAAATTCTATACAAAATCTATTATT
Organism: Galumna lanceata; assembly: GCA_034695685.1. Classification (NCBI taxonomy): domain Eukaryota; kingdom Metazoa; phylum Arthropoda; class Arachnida; order Sarcoptiformes; family Galumnidae; genus Galumna; species Galumna lanceata. The sequence goes on from JAQFZL010000628.1 coordinate 2,321, forward strand.
TATGTCTTTTTATCAAAACTTCTTTTCAATCGTCGAATAAAAAGGATTTCTTTTTCAAAGAATTTCTTTTCAATAAGTATTTCAATCGAATTCCTTTATATTCGGAACTCTAGTATTGGTCCCAATTCTGTTCAAATCGCCTTTCATTACATGTTTGGCGATATTCTGTACTCTAACTCTCGAAGAGTTCATAAATGGTATCGGTTCTCATTTGGAGCGATTGGCTTATTATTATACTCATTAAACATATTAAAGGCATCACAACATTATTGAGAGGAGACACTATTCAAGTCATTTCATCCCTTTTCCGGAAACGGTCTGCCATTTGTTCTAATGAAGATTCATCTTTACATTCAAAGACATCACTTCAAACAGAGACAACTATTTTAGCCAAAAGTTAACTCAGTTTTGAATAGGAGTTCAGCTTTTCTTTTGGTCTTTTTCTTTGTCCAAATAGTTCTTTGAAGATCTATTCATTGGTTATTACATTCTTTCGATACATTCATTTCCAGATTCTTTTGTTCAAAACTATTCAAATCCAAGAATTATATCAAAAGATATTCTTCTTATTATCCACACAATTATATATAAATGAAAGTCAGACCCAAACAAACCATTTATCGCATAAAATCTTCAAATAAAAGTTATTTTATAAAACTTTGGGTTTCGAGACTTTTGTTAAATTTTGTTAAAATTTAGAGTAATTTATAAGTGTTTTAATTTTTAAGGTCTAAACGATTTTCAATTCAGTCATAAATTGATTCAAAATAAGGCAAAATTAATGTGTTTTTTGAACATTTTTGTCAAAATTGACAAAAATTGAGTCAATTGTCTGTTGCGTCAAAAGGGATAATAAGTCTGATTAGAAATAAAGTGTAAGGAAGTGTCGGTCAACAGATCTAATAATTTAAACTCTTTTAATGTCTTAACGCAAACGCTTTAATGATTTTGATTTTTGAATTTTAAGTGAATATAAAAGTTATTAAAATAAAAAATGTTTCGGAGTTTTGCTTATTTAACAAAACTTAGCAGTGAGTGCTCTACGGCTCAGTTGACGCATCACTCAAAGCGTTGTGTTGAGTGGCGCTGAGTTCGCGACCATTGCTTCAGTTGGAGAACATTGGAGAACACGCGGAGCACCGATAGTGGTGTCGGTTCACCAGTTCTGATGACATTAATTGTTAGCAAATAATATTCTTTTCGTTTCTAATGATTAGTTAAGCAATAAATCGTTTATTTAAAGTCTTTTAAAACCAAAGTCTGAACTTTTATTCATTTACTGCTAAACTCTTTCTAATAAACATTTCAAGAACTCTTCAAACAGTTTTGAGAGCATCGCTCAGCCTATGTTTGCCTCCTGTGTTGGGCACTGTGTTGGGCACACACTCCTCACTGATAACAGGTGTAAAACTCAGAATCTTTTAAAAGAAATGATATTCGTTTCAATTAAAGACTTTTACTTAATATGTTTTGTGGTTTAAAACAGTGAACAAATGATCGTTAATTTATTATTAAATGTTAAGTGTATTTGTCTGTGATTTCAACATTTGGTTGACACCAATATCTTGAGAATGAATATATTGTGGAAATTCTTGAATGGATTGGAATAACAAATGTTTTGATGGAATAGTCATAAGAATTGTGAGGTTTCGGATAATTTCACTGAAAGTGAGTATTATTTGAAAAATTGATTCAATTTTAATGAATTATTGATTTTTGTGTTGAATGAATGCAATTTCACAATAAGTTAATCTCATTGTGGTTTATAATAATTGGCTAAACGTTCAAACATAGAGTAGGGGTGAAGTCAGTGCTATCCTATGCTATCATCACTTTTCTATTGTGTTTAATAGCGTATAGAAAGAGTAGTCTGTTATGAATGGAATATAGCTTTCGGTATGATTTAAATTCACTGCAATTCCTATTATTTTTGTGCAGAAAAATGTTGTGCTCACAATGAATAGCAGTGAGCGCTTTATGAACAGAGATATTAGGCCAGTCTTTGTCCAGGTTTGCTAACAATTGTGAGCCAACACAAAAGCTTCAGTCCGGTGTTCATAAATCAAGGGCTGGGCTTTCAATAAGCGAGAGATGATTGACTTAATGCGTTATTTTTCGTTATGACGATATTGGGAACGAATAATATATATTATCGTATATATGATGGCAGTGGAAGTTGTCTTCTCTTCCTATTCATTGCCTCCTCTAATAAAGTGCAGAAAAGTTTTGCTGTCAGACAATAATATGCAGTGAATTATTTTTGTCAGTTCAACCTTTCGATAAAATTTACACTCAATAGACACACCAATACCACAATAGTGGCACAACATAACTGCATCACACTCTCCAGCCCTTCCTCTTTACTCCATTAGATGTGGTGTATATCGAATTCAATGTATTATTATTATTATGACTCAAAGATTTCGATCTCTATTGTAATGCATTGCTTTTTATTAACCAAATGAAACTTTTTTCCATTTTTTGCATAAAAGAGCTTTTCTTCAGTTATAGAATCGGTTTCTGTATTTCAATGAAATGAATCACAAAATAATATTCATTTTATAATCGATAGCGAAGGCACTCATATTTCAGAGGCTTTTCTTTTGTAACCATATTTTGCTTAACCTTAATATATGCATCGCTCTATTGTTCTATTCTGTTCACTATTCTGTTCCTTTGAGTTTACTCTTTGTGGCCGTCCCTCTAATAGTTGTGAAAAACGTCAACTTTGAAAATGCTTTGCTTTGAAAAAGTCGAGTATATATTGCTTTTGGTGTAAAGAACTGCTAACAAACGCGTTATTCCGATAAGAACTTCTCATACAATGAATGAACTATTAATGTTGTCGAGCATTATGTCGAGTAATAGATCTGTTTTGCCTCCAAAATTGAAGCCACATATCAATACTTGAGTCAAACTCCAACTCATTTATTATAACTGAATCTGAAATCTGACGACTATTATATAACTCTGTTTTAAAAGCGATTCTTAACTTTAAATGCATTCAACAGTTTATCGCAAAATCGATTCAAAACTTTATTATTAACTTTAAATGACATTTGATTTGATTTATTGAACTTCTCTTAGAATTTCTAAAATCATTATTTCATTTAACTTTTCATTCAATAGATTTTTATACTTTTTGTCAAACATATTGTGTGAGAACTCACTATTACTCACTAATAGAGTAAGTGTTGGGAACTTAACAAACACTTTTCAAGAGTTGATTATATGATTCCATAATAACCATAAATACTCATTACTTCTCTCACTCCACTCTGTGGTCTATTCGAGTCAAAAAAATGTTTTAAATAAGCCCTCACTAAAAATGTACAATGTAGACTAACTCAATTTGTTATATTATTAAATTATGCTTGCTCAATTTATTTGTCATTTTTATTATGTAAATAAAATATGTTAATAAAATTGAAATGCATTTTAATATTCGATGAAATTTTTCAATAATTTATATAATTTAAAGTTTATTCAAAATTAATTTATTATTCATTTTAATTATTAAATCAAAGATATTAAACCAATAATCATAAAAACAATAATTAATATTATAATAAAAAAAACATTAAAAGTTAATATTTTTATTATTTTACATTTTTTTAATTATTTGTAAATTATATAAATTAAGTTTTAATTAAGTTATGATTTATAGTTAATACTGTATTTGTGTTCTCTTCGTTTCGGGTATAATATATTCAAATCAAAAATACTTTCGAAACAAAAATATTTAAAATTTTATTGTATTATTCATTGATTTAAAGTTTACAACAATTGGTTTATAAAAAGAAGGAAATTATTGTTAAATTAGATTTTTCTATTGAAGTTTTTTTAACTTTGTATCTAAGACTTTGTATTCTAAGCAAGATTATTTGGCAAAAATAAGCTAACTAAACAGTTATTAATTTATTTCTCAAATTTGTTGAATGTTTGCCTTTTTTTAATTTTTATTTAAGATTTTTTTCATTTAATATGCATATATCAGAGATGGCTAAAGATCCGAACCTCAGGGGGGTATAGGGTAGGGTATTTTGGATTTTGGCCTCAGTGGGGTATTAAGAGGGAGGGTATTTTGGAAAAAGTCTAAAAAACGCTAAAAATTACAAATTACATGGTTTTTCGATGTTTTATGTTAAATTGATGAATTATAGGTTAGTTTTGATTAAAAAATCTTTGTTTCAATTATTATTTTTAGTTTTTTAGCTAAATTCGCAATTTTTCAGCAGGGATGGCCAAGGTCCGCCTTCAACGAGAGGGGGGGTACCTATTTTCGTCCGGACAGGAGGGGGTATTCGGGCTATACCCCCACCTGAGCCGCGCGACAGGAGGGGGTATAGCCCTAAAATTTTTAAAATGTCTTAAAATAAGTTTTTATGCATTTTTCAATGTTTTAGCTTATATATAGTATATTTAAATTGATTTACATCAAATTGAAGCATATTTAATCGTTTTTAACTAATATTTCCTAAAAAAATTAAGAAATTTCAAGAATTTTGCAAATTTTTTAAGAAATTACAGTCTTTATTTTAGGCTAAAAAACTGTCAATTTAAGCTAAAATCGATGTTTTTTTATATTTTGCTTATAAATTACAGCTTTTCATTAATTTTTCACTATTTTTTCTTACAATTTACTGTTGTTCTCACCAATTTATCCTTTCATTTTTACCGACTTATTATTATTGTGTGGGGTACCTTGACCAAATCACAGAAGGGTATAGCCCTATACATATTCTATTTTATAAATCCTTATCAATTTTTTAAAAATATGGGTTATTGAAAATTGATAAGGTTTGATTAATTATTTTATAAAATTATACAATATATTAAAGGAAAATCAATACATTAATTGATGAAGAATAAGGTAATTCATAATTTTAAATGAAAGTTTCATAAATTAAACATTTAAAAATGACTTTTGAATTACAGTTAAGTTTTTTATTCAAATATTTGATAAGAATGTTTGTCATTTTTATAATTAAATTAAACTTCATAGTTGTATATGATGATTAATACGATGAAGATTTTTTTGAAAAGACAAATAATAATTTGGTAATAAAACAGGCATGGCAGAAGACCTTGATTTCTGAAAAAACTTTTTTATTCGAATTTTCTGTTTTGAATGTTCATTATTTTAAATTTAATTGATATTATTAGGATTATATTTATAATGATTATAAATTTGACCAAGATTCTTCTGAAATGACAAAAAATTGATTAAATATAAATTAAAAATGACAAAAGTCTTTGATCTCGGAGAAATAAAGTATTTTTATCTCGGCTTAGAATGGGGTATTTTCATAAATCGCTAAAAACACTTGAAACACCGTTTTTTATGTTTCATGTTACTTGAGTGAATAATATAGTTCATTATTGATATTTTATCTCTGATAAGATAAATTTAGTTCAATTTCCAAAAAGCAATATTTATTTCAGTTTTTTGCAAAAAAAAATCCATTAATCATTTTTTAAAGTTTGTGAATTTCAATAGATATTTTTAAAACTAGCCATTATAAAGACTAAAATGATAACATAACAAAAATCATTTCAATTAATTATTTGTTGAACAATAGCCTAATTGTTATATTGTTAATCACCATGGTTATTAACCATGATTTTCAATATTTTTTTCATCTTTATAAAGAAATTTATTTGATTTATACGTTATTTTTTTGTATTCAATAAAAAACAGTTTTTTTATTTCAATTGAATATTATTCAAAATTCATTTCAAAATTTGAAATTCAAAAATGTTTTTTTTCCTCAAAATATTTTAATTGATTACTGAAATGAAGACTATTTCCTTGAAATTGTAATTAAAAGGTTTCGAATTTAAGTAAGTTTCTATCAATTTTTCACTCCGTTCTGTTGGATATTTTTCAATCACTTCAGTTTTATTTTCATTTTTTAAAAAAGTTAAAAAGGAGTTGAATTAATTCGAAATGATCAAGTTAAGTTCATTTCTTTTTTTGTTTTCATTTATTTCTGTTTCTTTGGATATGAAAGGTTTGTTATTTCAATTTTAATTTTATTTTTGAATATTAATAAATTTAAAACAATCTCTCATTTATTTATTTTTCAAAATTTCATGAAAAATAAAAATTATTTCAAACTATTTCTTATTAACATTTTTCAAATATTTGAGTCATTCATATTCTCATTGAATCAATTCATTGATTCTGATAACAATTTCTCTATTTTGGTCTATTTCTCGGTAAGAATTTGAAGCTTTGAGAGACAGATAAATATAACAAATGATTCAATCATACAAACATTTTTTTACTTTCGAAACGAATATAAAAAAAATTCAACCGGTAACTTCAATTGATAATTCATTGAATTTTATGGAATTGAAATTAAATTGAATCTGAAAAAAAATTTCAATTACAGTATTCAGCCATTAATTTTGAGTACAAATAGTTTTAACTAAAGTTAAGTTTCAACCGAAATTCAAATTCAAAAATTGCTTCTCATAGATTTGATGTTGAAAAATTTAATCCAGTCGTCAATTATTTTCAAGAAATAAAAACTCAAACTAAATATTAGATTTATACAAACCAGAAAGTCCGAGTAAATACCTCTTTAGAGCCTGATTTCAGGTATTCTCGGTTTTCAACTCAGCATAACTTTTTGATTTTCATCTAACTTCAACTATCTTTGTTTCAAAATAAAATATTAAATTTCTCCTTTGAAAAATCTTTGTAGAATTTATTGAATTAACTTGTTCATAAAATAATTAATCCATTGAAGTTTTAATCTTATATATCATTTTTATTTACAATTTTAGAACAAATTTTGGCTGTAAATACTGAAACAATTGCTGATCTAGGTATAAAATATTCAAATTAATTCATTTATTAACTAGTTACTTTGTATATTAAGAATCTGAGATGATCGAAGTAGTGTTCAAGGTCGGCAAATCTACAGAAACAGAACATGCTATTCGTATGTGCTTCGAGATAGATTGTAATTGGATGCTTCTTCATAAAATTGAATTGAGAAGTATAGTTTACTTTTACAATAAGTCCAGCAAAGAAATTATAGAGCTTGGTAAAACCAACGTGAAACAATTGATCAAAGATTTGAATGATACTTTGGAAATACTTAATTTGATTGAGAAAAAAATTGTTGGAAATATGGATAATCCAAATGATATTAATAGAAATCTTTTCAAACAAATGAAATTCGCGATAAAACAGAGTTTGAAAAGATGGCAAGGTCAACCATTTGAAAAAACAAGTTCTGAGGATTTTATTGAAATAATGGAAAACGCTGTTAATGACGCGAAAAAAATGTTCAAGAATATGACTGATGAAGAGTTCTTCTCAATCCTAGCAAAAGCAAAAGATATTTTAAGCCAAACATTAAATTATCTCGATAGTATTGATACTCCCAATTTGATTATAGCGAATATCATTAATGCTTACAAATTTCTTATTCGAAATGAATTATCCATGAATACTGTTCATCAGTGGACTAAATAAAAAATATATTTATTAAATCTAATTAAAACCATTTTCAAAATTATTTGTAAATAATTAAATTAAATTATAAAGATTATTATTAAATAAAAATTTCTGATACAACAAAGTTTGAATATATGGCAAGATCAACCACAGATGTTTTAAGAGTAATCAAATCAATTTACATTAAAAAATGTTGTTTTGGATCTGAATTACCAAATGTTTTAAATATAATATGTTATGAGATTTTCAGTGACATATTTCATGAATAATTTCAGTTAATTCTCTTATTCAAAGAAATTCCTCATAATATGAAAAAAGTTACTTTTTCATCGATTCATTAAAAAAGCAAACTTATAGATTCAATTGACTCATAACGTCTCATAACAATTAGAAATAATATTCTTAAACTTTTCTGTGAATTATTATTCAATTATATTTCATATTTCATTATTACTCATAAAATTATACCTACAATACATTATGGATATAGACCTGATATGAGTACCACAACTCAATTAATTGATCTCAACTTTGACATTACTAATTGTTTCAATGATGATAATATTTCATGTCTTGATTTGTGTTTTTTAGACATGTGTTGTGCTTTTGATAGATTGTCATTCAGAACAATACTTGAGAACTGTTCTGAAATTGGATTGGAAGGGAATTGTCTAAAAATTTAGAAAGCTTTTTAATGAATCGATTTTCAGTAATATAGTATAACAAAACTATTTCTGATGATACTTTTTTTACTTCAGGTGTACCTCTATAAGGTGTTGGTTCTCCTGTTGAATTCAATATAACAGTTCGAAAATTCTTCGATATTATCAAATATCATAGAATATATCCTATAACGGATAGATTATGTGTTTTTAAGATAACTTATAATGAATCTGATAATAAAAACGTTTAAATTCTGAAAAAGATAAAATTCAATACAATTTTTTGGCTATAAAATTAAATTTCAACATAATTCTAACAAATCTGTTCACTTGAAAATCTCATTCAAAAATGTTGAACATTGGAATTCATATACTATTAATAGTGGAATCATTCCAACTAAAACTTGACATGAACATCTTGGTATTTTCTCGGATGAGAGATTATCTTTCCATAACTAAGTGGATAATATCTATAAAAGTTCAATTAGAAAAAGGCACTGGTTCAAAAATAACTTACCTTATTCTAATAAAAATGTGTTATTTATCTCATATAAGACATACATTTTACCGATAATAGAATATGGGATAACATCCTAAATCCCAAAAATAGCCAAATATATTAAAATTGAAAAAAATTAAATGAAGAAAACTAAACAATTGTTATAAACTGAAGAAATATAATCTGAAATATAACGAAAGATTAATGAATTCAAAAATTTGCCTTTAAAATGGTTAGAAATGTATGAATTTAATTCTAATGAAAGAAAAGGCAAAATTTTATTAAAACCAGAGATTGCCAAAGGTCAAGGTCTCAAAGGGTATAGTTCCGGATTTTGAGTGAAAATCTTCAGATGGTATTATGAAAGAATATTATTTTCAAAAAAGGCTTAAAATAGTTTAAAATAATTTTTTCGTTGTTTTTAGTTAAAATAATGATTCATAGACTATATCTAGAGATGCAAAATAGGGAGGTTTTCTGGAATACCTTCCGTGAGATCCGAAAATTGTCAAAATACTTCCCCTGAGCTAGGGCCTTAACGAGATAAAAAAACAAAAGAAATGGGGTTGTTTTCAAAAATACAACCACTGAGCCCGAAAATAGGCAAAAAACCCTCCTGAAACAACGATCTTTTGCCATCCCTGCTATATCTAAGGCAATTGAATTTTTATCAATTAATTTTAAGCAAAATTTTCAAAATTCAAGTGAAATTATGTTTTTCTTATATGTTGAGAAATTCCTCAAAAGTTAGCCAGTTTAGCCTTAATATAACTAAATTCATCCAAAATAAGATATCAGCCTAAAAATTTTGTTGAAAAATCATAAATTTGTATCAAAATTTGGTAAATCGGTGGCAAATAAGGTTGAATGATAGGGATGTAAAACGTCATACTATCCTCATTTACCATGTCAGATAAATGTATCAATTTTATATTTGTAATTTTTGTTGGGTTTTAATTGTTTTGTCTTAAATTTTTTGTATTTACTATAGTGATTAAATTCTTGTCACTAGACATCAGTCTATCGTTAACCAGAGAGTGGAATTATATTTAATAAACCATTGTTTATGTAAAATAATTATGTTATTTTCCAAGCTTTGTCTTTTTCTGTTGAAATTGATAAAAATATAAACATGGTATCATTTTGTGGATATAACTAAATAGGTTTTAATAATAGAATTTTAGTTGCCAATGACCATGAACATTTTGATTAATATAAATCAAATCATTCAGATTTTGATATATTTGTATGATCGAATCATTACTGAACTAATAATTAACTAATACCAACTTATAAAACTTTACTCAAATAACCGAATTCATATACATTTGGTTAATTTTTAAACTAATTTTCATTATAGTTCTGCAGTTATTTTCAAAAACAAAAAAATCGAGTCGTCGCTACGAGGCTGCTTCATTGAGGGGATTTCTTTTAAGCGCAATAAGCCAGGGGGTATTAAGACGATTTTTGAATCTCAGTAGGCAACTGTTTGAGGGGGAAGTGGCCGATTTGGATGATCTTGGTCTTATTATTTAACTTGCGATATTTAGATTTCGATTATGCAATTTTTATCGGCCAATGGTCATTTGCTCTTGGAAAATTTAACAAGGTGAAATTGGGATTTAAAGCTTAAAAGAAAGATTATTTTTAAACTTTCATCATTTTCTACAACAAAGTTTAAACTTGAAATTCTGAATAAATATTCATTGAATGAACAAAGTTTAAACTTGATTAATTTTTTGAATGAATGATAATCAAAATAAACAAATTCAAGTTCATATATTTCTCATTCATTCAATCAATTTATCAAGTTAAAATTTTGTTCATTCAATGAATATTTATTTAGTATTTCGAGTTTAAACTTTATTGTGAAAAATGATGAAAGTTTAAAAATCATCTTTCTTTTAAGCTTCAAATTCTTATTTTACCTTGTTAAATTCTCTAGGAACAAATGACCATTGGCCGATAAAAATTGTATATTCGAAATCTAGATTATGCAAGCTAAACAATAAGACCAAGATCATCCAAATCGGCCACTCCCCTTCTTAAACAGTTGCCTACTAAGAAAAAATAAACAAAACTTGTTAAAAATTGATAATATTCAATAATTTAAAGCTGTATGTATTTGAAATTGTTTTATTATCAAATTTACATCATACTTTTGAAAGATTCCTCTTATTCTGAGAAATTTTCTAGAAAATTTACTGACATCTATACAGGTCAAACCAGAAAAATTTGGAAGTGAAATTTTGAATGATTTTTGAAAGTATCAAGATAATCTAACCTGTAGAAAGTATGATAAACATCAGTATCATTAAGTATCATAAAACCATAACACTAATGGTATGACTACAGTGTAATTTATAATCACTTGCTTTAACTTATCAATTGAGTAAAGAATTTCCCTGGCTTTTATATAATGATCATATGATGAAAATGATGACTTGTGTTAACTAATTTTTTTGATGAAAAATTATTTGAGAAACTTTATTTTTTCAAATAATATTACATTTATTAGATATAATTTTGCATAACAAATCATACTAGGTATGTATTTCTAAAATAAATTTCCATAATTTGGATTTTTCAATATTTTTTATTAGTATATTTGAATATTCAAATTTAAAGATGCAATTAATAAAATTTCTGTTCATAACTCATATATTATTTTAGGAAATTTTAATTCGAATTCTTTTTAGACAAAAGTATTACTAATATTTGAAAAAAATGAGCTAAAGTTAATTATTTCATATAAATATAAACCTTTTCTGTTGGGTTAACTAACGAATTGATATACCTAATTTTACAACACCAAGGTACTTCATCCAACAAATAAAAGATTATTAATGAAATTGCTTAATATTTATAATGTACTTCAATAAGAATGTTTTATATTGATAAAGGATAGCATAATATATTTCATTATTTTATGAAGAGATTTATTTCTTTTGTTAATGAAGTATTGATAAATAAACTAGGTTTGAATTAAAACATGACTTTGAAAAATGAATTTCTTAATTTTTTGAAACCATAAATGTAGTTGTTATTGTATTCGCCCTTAAACCTTGTTATTGTTTTAATGTGATTCTCAAGTTTCTATAAATCTTTTTTAAACCAAAGCCTATATAAAAGCGTAGATATAATTGTGGATTCAAAAATAAAATGTTTGAATATATAATTTTCTCATTTTTTTGAATAACAATAATTCACAACAATAATTAGTAATAAATTAAATTATGTTTGTTGATAATGTGTTTTGGTATAACCCTTATTTGTTTGACTCGTCTCTGTTGACTGCTTTCAATCAGAAATGTGGGGGAATTTATATTAAAAATGAATTTATA
>JAQFZL010000629.1:0-14299 GCA_034695685.1 Galumna lanceata
GAATTAATTCTTTACTTTTTAAATAAAAAGATAAGTTATTAAACAAAAATAATAATACATTTTCTTAGTTTTGTTTCAAATATACTGTAATTTCAACAAATAATTTATTGCTGCGAATAAGGAAATGTCAGACTTGTCTCTTAGCACAGGCCATGGCTTTAGGTGTGGGCTTAGGAGGGGGTGCACTACTAGTGTGTCAAAATAAAGGTACAAAAAATTTCTTGTCCTCAGCTCTGACTTAAGGCTATTTATAATACATTTTGAAAAAATTATGTATTTTTTTAATTAATGTAATTTAATAGTAATTTTTTAATTAATCAAATGACCATGTGTGCATTTTCCTGAATTTTATCTTGGTAATTTTGAGGTTAAATAATAATTATGAAAAATTTATTAGGATTAATAAGTTGTATCTAGATACTTATTGAGATAAGCTAAAAATATCTATTATTGTGTTTAGAAATATAACCTTGCTCATTGTCATTCTATTTCCCAATTTGATAGACCCTGAGCTTTGGTGATGAATGTGAATTACAATTAACCGAAAACTCATATTTTGTTTCTCATACTTTCGGCGTTTTAATTACATTCAATTGAAGTACTTTTGATTGCATTTAATTACAATTTTTTTTAATGAAATATAAAGAGAAGTAAAACAATAAAAAAAATGTTATTTAATTACTCAACGATTTCCACATTCTTCAGAACAACAAAAAAACAAGTAGAAAATTAGCAGGGTATATTTTTCTCATCATTTGAAGTGCGCAAGGCTTTCATGCGAATATCCTTGTTCAATTTTTTCTGATTAATTTTAAAATTTCATTTTTATCTTAAATTTAATTTTTTTAAATTCAATTTGAGTTAATGAGTCAGAAATTAATCAAGATTAGTTTTTAATTATGATTTCAACTTGATCTTGCTAAAAAGAATTCCTAGAAATATGAAAAAGATTAATTTAAAATTCAATATGAGACTGTGCTTGCTCATCTTTGATATTCATTTCCTAAGAGATTGAGCACAGAATGAAAAAGAAATTCTTCACCAAAATTGAAGTCTTTTCGTCCAGAAATGAATTTCTTGTTATTCGGTTCCGACATTTCGGGCACAGAATAATAAGAGCAGCGCTTCTCTTAAACGATATTTCAATAACAAAATGCAGTTTGAGTTTTATAACAAGACTATGCATAACATTATAGTCAAATCTTGTAATAAATGTTCATGGTAATTTGATTTTTTTCTCTCACATTGTTTCTTATCAATTGTTCACTGGTCTGCACTCGTGAGGGCTCTTACCATACACTCCGACTGACAATTACTTCAGTTTTATTCAGACTCTCAGATGAGTAGCGAAAAGAAAAGAGAAAAAAATATTTCCATTATTTGAGTGAAAATCAAATGAAATCAACAAAAAATCTAAACTGAAATGAAGATTGACTTCAGCTTCAAATGTTTTTTGACGACTTTTGTCGACTCTTTAATGACAGATGACTTTACATTTGCGCTACGGTATATCGTACTGTGCGAATGGCATAGAATATGACACGAAATGAGATAAAAAATAGTGAAAACACTAATGTCTACAACACTTATACTTTTAATATATATATTTCCGTTTGATTTACAACAGAAAAGGATTTCATTCCAACTTTTTTTACGCACAACTCCTTATCTAATACACCATTTCCTAGAGTCAGGTGTCGACTACTACTCCAAATCAAAGCTAATTCAGTGACAAATGACTATTACGGTGAAGAACAGGTGTGTGCTCTTGCAATCGATAGGAAAGACAGACTCTATTCCCCAATAAAATATTCATAATTTATATATAAATACAAAGAGAATACAGTTTTTATGTGACAATAGAGACAGATATCATTCATACCATTCATTAATATTAATGAATAATTGATTTTTATCTCATCTCAATCAGTCATTGAATATTTTAATGGATTTGACTCTCATTTGACAAACAGTTGTCTTATAATTTTCGCAGACATTTCTAATGGATTCCTGTCTTTAAATCACTTCATTTGAATAATATTTCTGTTATTTTTTCTTAAGATCTGTAATAAAGATGTCATCAAAATATTGGATTTCGTTTCAACTGCTTTTCCTTCTCTTAAAGTAATTTTGTTTTTTAAAAAAAATTTATGGCTTTTATTCAATTGAGTGTTAAATGAAAAGTTTTGGATTAAATGGTTTTTCACTTACTTTTATCGAAGAATATTATATTACTTTTAATTTAAGTTAAATTTAAGGCAATTTTTAGTTATCTTTATTTAAATGACTTTATTTATTGAGTTAATGGTATTTAAGACTAACTCTATAACGATATGATAGTAATCAGAGGTTAAATTCACAGAAAATTTTAATGAAAAAAAGTATATTTTACTCAAAAATGTTTATTTTTGAATAATTTTGAACGAAATCTCATCCAAAAAAAAAGTTAAGATGAGATATACTGTTAACAAACTAATGACATTTTGGCACAGAATACTATACCCGTAGAGTCGGCAGAAAATCATTGAATTTATAAAAAGAATATTTCATTTGAAATGTTTGACATAAACTCCATTTGGAATACACTTTATGTATGAGAATCTCTTACTGAGGATTCACTCGATTTCAATGACACGCGAATCCACGCGATCTCACTTCCAATGCCTTCCAAGAGGACAATAACACTCTTATATTTTCTCACTCTCAGGGAAAGATACACTCATTGATACTAAATATGGGTTTTCAATAAAGAAAATTCCCATATATTTAGAATATATCACACATTAAATAAGTGGGAAATTCTCTCTTATTCTCTCTCTGGAATGAAAGAGAGCGAGAGAGAGAGCGAGAGAGAGAGAGAGAGAGAGAGAGAGAGAGAGAGAGAATAAAAGAAGCAAATTTCTTAGTCAATAATCAGGTCTAGCAGTGGCCCAACACGTCAGACATAGTAGAGTCTGAATAGTGAGGACCACTTTTGTTCACTTTCAACATGTTTTCCCTTTTATTGTACAATTTATCATTTGTCAAAACCTCTACTTTTTTATTAGCCCTTAAACCCCGACACACTTTTTAATACTCGGGTATCACTGCTATCACTACTACTTTCTCTTCACAGCTCTATCATAGACAGAGGCTATCCATCTCTCCCTTTGTTCACTACTCAGTAGTAGTGCCGTCACAACAATGTTTTTTTTTCAAACAATTTTTATTTTTGTCTCTAAGTTTTGATTCCGAACTCAAAACTATTTCTTTGAGTATTTTATGTTTCAATTTTTAAATTACTTTCTTTCCGCTCCTCTCCTGTCAATGGGTTATCTCTTCAGTAAAGATTGATTTCTGCTCATTTCAATCACCCCTTCCTACCATCCCTTTCCACTCATGATATCATGTTTTCCTGGAATTACTTTCGTCTGTTTATTAGACGTTATTATTATTATTATTATTACTATTATTATGAAAATAGTAATAACTTTTCGGTTAAACTAATGCTAAACGACTTCTAATAATCATTTGTGTTATTCTCTGATATCGTAATAATACTATTAATCAGAGCACGTGTTAAGGACTTGTTCTTAGGAAAGATGGGATTAAATTCGGGGTAATTTTAAGGGCAATTTCTTAGAAGAAGAAAAAACGCCATTTTTATGATCCATAGTTTAATGGCAGACAAAAAGTGACTCTCATTAAAGCGATTCTTAAAAATATTAATATATTTTTATTATTATTACTTTCAGATAATACCCTCTCATCTGAAGTGGAGTGAAGTGAAGCCACTTTTAAGATACATTTCACTTGAAATTAAAGGTAAGAATGGTTTCCTTTTTCCGTTTATTCTGTTCTAAAAGTTAAGTCAAGTATTAACTCATTAGTGAATTGTTAGATAATAATTCATAGAAAACATATTTTCCTTTAAAAAAAATGAGAGGAAATACAAGAATAGGTATTCCAATAAGTGATTTGTTATGAAAGGTTTCACAAAAAAAGAAAAATTATCATAATATGGATGAGAGAGACAATAGCTCTGCATATTTTGATACAATGGATATCAAAGATTGAGAGTAGTGTTTGCTTGTGTCAAGTGTTGCATAACTATTATCTTTGGCCAAAGCATTGTGTTCTGTATGTCTGTGTATGTGAGCTCTACCGAATCTCCTATCGTTTTTGAGGAGAGGATAGGGAACGGTATCGGTTCGTCAGATGAGTTAGGCTATGCTTACTGAGTTTTATGGCCTCTCTCTCACTCTCTTTGGCTCTCCTTCTCTCTCGTGTGCACTCTATCACTTTCTAGTACTGTTCACTTTGCTGGTGAGAGTACTTCCTTTTATGGCTCTCCGATTGACTCCCAATCCTCCCTTTCCTCCCGCCGTAAGCGACGGTATAACCAATTTCTTAGCGGCGCTTTAAGTCTCGGCTCATTGACTCGGAAAGTGTTTTTCTACCGGAGCTCTGATTTGACGTCGACTCGTAATTTACGTGAAAAATATTAAGTATTAAATGATTTTCTTATACCCATAAGTCCACTGTTTTATGAAAATTGAATTCCAGTGTTGTTTTTCTTATGTTTTATGTTTTTTCTGGTTTTTAGTTTTATTAAACAATTTGTTATTTTCGTTGAAAATATTTGTTAAGAATTTTATATTGAAATTAAATTTTCTTAAAATATGTTATATTTTTTGTTTTCTTATATTTTCTTAATATATATATTCCTTTCGAGTAAATGATATTTCGGTTAATATTTTTAGTTTTTTCAGGAAATGATTTACCGCTAAATCTCTGTTCACTTCTAAACATATTTTTTTGCTGAGTATTCCCTTGGATTTGAAGATTTGATTTTATTTTTTAAGAGAAAAACACTCTTTTTTTAAGTGAAATACTCCTGAATTTTGGGCTCAGAATAAATTCCTATTCAGTCTTCCATTGAAGAGAAGAGGAAAAAGAAATTATTATTAGTTTTGTTGTGAAAAATCATTTTCATTGAGCTATCGGTTCATTACCTTTATTTCACAACTAGTGCCCAGAATAGCACAGAATAAGAGAAAACATTTGGCCATCGATAATGAAAATGAGAAAAAGTGTGTATTTTCTTAAAATGTTCTCATTTTGATTGAGAGTAAATCCTCTTTTCTAAGGGCTTCCTCTCTATTATAATCGATGATCAATGGGTCTGAGAGTCCACTCCTCTTAAGGAAAGGTCTGATTCTTTATATATAAATAAGATTTTAATTGTCTTTTGTTGAAAATGGAGACCCGATTTCCTGTCAGTCAATTGTCGCTAACATTTGTATTGGATTTCACTTCACATAAACACAAACCGAAAATTGGATGTAAACTAAAAGCGTTTTGGGCACTGAGTCCGAGCGTTAGGCCCTCTCTTTCCCTCTCCTTATTAACCGAAATGCTTTTTTGACTCTCATAGCACTTCCTCTCTTTCTGTGATCGTTCAGAGTAGAGAGAAATGTTCATTTCCCACCTGAGTTGTTATGGTTGTGCTCTGAACGCAACAATGAATTGAACGCACAAATTGTCAAATAGTTAGTCAACTCAGACAAGCAGTCAGTGCTGGTTGGCGTTCACTACCAACAGGGGCTTCACAAAACCTGTGCTCTCAGAGAACAAGAGAGTTGTGTCTGTGCTCTCGTCAGTCAGTGTTGTGCTTTGAGATCAGTCGAACGCACAGTTTTTTGCTCTCAAATAGTGTTTGGCACTGGATTTCACTGTAAGAGAACTACATTTTTCTCTACCGTAACTCTGAGTGCAAATTAAACCAAGAGTTTAAAAAAAGCTCAGAATAAAAAAGTCTACTTTTTTTCTACGTTTAAGGCCTAACCGATCAGACAGTCGGTGCTCTCACTCTCTATCATTTATTCTGTGCTTTTGAACCTTTACATGTAATAACGATTTGTTTCTATTCTGTGCGGAGGAGTAGTGAAAGTGATTGTTTATAGTCGGGCCCTAAAACCACTGCCACCACTACCAGAGCCCTACACTTGAGATAATAATTTGCTTTATTTGTTGTTATTATTACTCTATTGTTGTTATGTTTTTTTTATTTGATTGTGTTATGACTTTTGTGCCACTGTTTTATGGACTCAGTCCTTATTCTGTGCTCTTCTCTCTCTTCAATCAATCCGTTTAAGGATTTCTCTCTTAAAAGGAGAAGAAAAGAGAAAACAATTTTCAGAAGACTTTCCAATACAAACACTTTTGACTTAATAGTTATCTGAAGCCCTCCACTATTGCCCTGTGCTCTGTCTGTGAGCCCCTCATCGACAAATGCTATATTTGTTTGTCCGGCAATCGATTTGATTATTTATTACATAGTTTTGAGGATTGACTTAATAGAGAAAAATTCAGTATTTCTTTCACTAAAATCGTGTCTTCAGTTCTGAATGTTATTTGTGTGACAATTATTGGATGCCTTTGGAAGAGGTCTTCACTTTAAGATCAATAGCTCTGCAATTGATTTTGAGGAACAAGTTTTCTATTGAAGGGATAAGAAGTGATTTCTGATGGTCTGAACGGTAAGAATAGGCCTACTTTTTGTGTTGCCTTTTCTTTGACTTTAATATAACAATAATTGCCTTTAAATTCGTTGTATTTTATTTGAAATCACAATAAAAATGTTTTTCTCTTTTCTTTCGTTTCGTTTCGGTATTTGTTGTAATCAAACACAGAATGACTTCTATCGTAAAGACGTAAAGACTTACTAAAAGTCTTCTTTTATTTTATATATTTTTTTAATAACATTTCTTTGGGTTTTGTTTGAAATAGACTTTTGTGTTGAAACAAAATTGTCTTTTCTTTCCATTCATTGAAAATTAAAATAAATAATTATTCATTAAAATAGTATTAAATGTTATTCTCTTATGTTTTGATTACATTTACTTAAAAAGTGATTATTCAGTATTTGTTTGGAAATTGTCGTCAAAAATATATAAGTCGTTAACAATTGAATAATAATATATTCATTAAATGTTTTGCTTGAGTTGTAAACCATAGCAAAAGAAATGGTTATATATTTTCGCTAAATTTGATTATCATTTGAAAGAAGAGAAGAAGAAAAAAACACACAAAAGATTTTTTTGCATAAAAATCGATGACTTCTTCACTAATATTTGTTTTAAGACCTCTTTCTTTATAACGAAACGACTCTATTATATGAAAAATAATATAAACTTTTCATTGAATAAAAGTTCGCGTTTTTATCCTCTGTTAGTAAAGACTGGTTGCGATCAATATTTTTCATCCGAGAAATGGCTTTCAATAGGAAAGTAGTGCCGGAGTCGTGAGTTTTGTCACTCTTTTTAATGTAGTGTCGAAAGGGATTAGAAAAAGCCAGTGTCTTCTCAGTGCACAACAGTTTAATTAGTGCCTCATTTGATAATAAATGATGAGATAGTCGTAAACATTGGATACGACAGTCCTGTCCTCTCACATAACTGACAGTATAAACAGAGAGCACAGCATTAGTGCCATCCGTGGCTATACGTCTATAAATGGTGTCTACAAATTGGTTGTTATATAAGCAAAATGATAAAAACCAGTCCTAAAGATGTCTATAAAATTTTCTGTCAAATAATTAGAGCAGAAGTATTCCTAACTTTTTCTAATTAATTCAGTAGTATTTTATTCTGTGCAGTGCTTTTCTCAATAATGCCTCTTATCGAGTAAAAGGATGGCTTTCCCTTTTAATTACTCGTGTATTAGAAAATTCATATAAAAATTTCATAAAACAGTTATTTTATTTCGAGAGTAAATCATTTAATAGTGGGATATCTCTTTACCAATGGATGTGTTGTCGAGCCTTAAATTAGATGCAAAAATTATGGTTTCCATAAGAATTCATTTGACTTTATTCTGTGTGACTTTACTCTCAGTTATCGATAAAATTCATAATAAATTTTCTGTCTATTCGTATATATATTTAATTAATTTTTGTTTTTCACGTTTTATATCTCATTCCTGAGTGAATATTATTATTGAGTTTAATATTGAAATCTATGCCATTATATGTGAAAAGCTCTTACAGTTTGAGTGAACTCCAGATTCAAATAGTAGTGGAAATTATATTTTTACAGTCAATTCAATTAGAAAATTGACTTTAATTTTGTCTCTAATTTAATAAACTTTTAGTATTTAATTTAAAACTTTGATTTTGGGCCAAATAATTATGGCTTCTCAGCGAACAGAATGAGATTTACCAAAAAACAGGGCTCTGTTTAGTGAACGTTAGTTAGTATACAATTAATTCAAAGCCATTGGAATACATATTCTTTTTTAAAGTAAAACTTTTATGATTTACTGCCGTTTCTATCGGACAATAGTCTAATTAATTATAAAACTTATCGATTGAAAAGATAAAAATATGCTGTGCTATAGCACTGTGCGGAACCTCTTTTTCAAAATTGATTTGATAAATTGCATGTGTTCAGGGCAAAAAGTTATGCAATAGGTATGCATACAATGAACTGTAAGAGAAGTTAAATAAATTATTTCTAATTAATACCAATTATTTAATGCACTTTTGACTGAACACATTTTTTAATATTAGAAGTATTTCCATTTGGATTGACCAAGGTGGTCATAAACTTGAAAGAAATCCATCTTGGTAGTTTTTTTCTAAAGTTATTTAATTTTTAATGCAATTTTATCATGGTTCAATTAATATTTTCTTGGTAGTTCTTTGTTAAAGTTTTAAAACTTTGCAACAAGTCTTTTTGATCTTGGTTATCCATGTGTGATAATGAGAAACAGCTCCCTTATAATAATTAAAAATCTTGCCTAGATTAATTAATTTATGGAAACTTTAAGCTTAAATATCAGTCAATTCATTAGACAAACAATTTTTCTGTTCGTTTATTAGTGTTCAGTCTCTCGACTATTATATAATCAATTGTTTGATATTTTGTTCATATATTATAAGGAAGAGTAGAGTTAAGAGTCAAATGTGTTAATTAGTGAAGACGTGGTGCGCACGGGTTATGCCGGAAAAGGTTATAAATATTAGTTCACTTGTGATAATAATTAAGTTAATTTCAGTTTCGGATTTTAATTGAGCAAACATTGAGCCAAAATCACCCATTTATTTACCAAGCCAATGAGCAAATTCATTAGATGAACTATTTTTTTGCCTAGAATAGATTGCTAATTTGTTCGGGAGATAATTAACTTGGATATTTAATGACTAAGATTAAATTTATTTAAATGAAAAACAAGATTTTTAGAGCGAATAAAAAGCATTTATTCTGTGCTTTCGGTAATGAAATACTTCTTATCCTGAAATGTTTGAACTCTAATAAGTTATTTAAGACAATAAAAAGCTATTTTTTCGGACAAATTCTGTCCTAAAACTGGTGTTTATTGACCGCAACTCAACTCTCAGTCTAACCGTTAGACACTATTTATTTTGATTTCATTTCTTTGTATATAAAAAACATTTTCTCTAAATTTATTTCTTAAGAAATATTTTTTTTCGTTTAGTTTTGGAGTAATATTTTTAGTAAAAAATTTTCTTATAATAAAATATTTGAAAAAATGTATATTTCTCTGAGAAATGCTATTAAAATGAGCGACACTTTTAGGGAAGAAAATCAGTGCTTTTCCGAAAGAGTTATTTTCTGAGTGTATAAGAAAAATGATTTTAATACAGTGTTATAGAGTAGTAGACTTATTCTGTCCGCTTATTCTGTTCGCTTCAATCCCTTTACATATCATAACAGCTCTGATCGCATGACAACAGACAAAAAACTGTCAAAATATCGTCGTTTGAATCGGCTCTCAAGCGATCACTTGAACAGCACTTCTAGTTTTTATTCTTCTCTCTCTCTCTATTCCTATCCAGTGGTCCACTCCTTATATGAATAACAAAATAGTTTTGATATGTTTTCCACATTCATTCTGTTATTTCAGAGATTTATATGACTTCTTTGTCTTTGTATTTATCGATGAAAATACTTTCCAATCAGTCATTTGACTGAAATGGTAGTCAAAGAGACAGAGATATAAAAAAATTGGGGAAATAGTTATCCTTCGATACATTTCTTTAGACTTCTGTGGATTCGTTTTCGTTATTTCATTGCTTTTCATAGAATTTAAGATAAAAAATAAATTCTCATTCAATGAACTAAACAGAAGAGGAAAAACACTTTTTAGTCATTCCTTAGTTGTGAGTCCTATCATTGAATCACAAATTTCATGAATAAATTTGTCCCCAAAAGCAGTGTTTCCTTATTCTTCTCTCCGATGGGATGTATGAGAGAACAGGAATAAAATTGATATACTATTTGAATAATAGAATAATCCATCAAATCTTATCAATATTTTTCTGAGTAAAGGAAGTACTAATAGGAACTATCAAAACAAACAAAACCAGAGGACAAGAGAAGTGTTTGACTTTCGACTTAAAAATAGCGTAAAATTTATGGCAAATATTCTCTGATTTTAATGCAATTGTTTTGAAGAATTTGAATATCAAATGATTTGAGAAGTTTTGGTGAAAAACAATTACTTTTTGAACTAAAATTATATTAAATATTTGCTTTTGAATCGTCGGCTCATTTGAAAGGTTGTGACAAATTGTTTATAATTTTAAAACTAATTTAATGTTTGCTTTGATTGAAGAGAAGTCATTTATTTTACTATTTCTTTGGCTCAAAAGTTTTCAGGAACTGATCGTTGAATCAAATCAAAAGTGAAAAATATATATCAATTGCTATTCGCTTCTTATGTGGAAATGATTTTTCACACATCAAACATACCAACAGTTCCCTCTCTCCCAGTGTGTTGTTATTCTATGCTCTACCAGTAGACTATTGGCTGCACAGAATAGCTATTGAATTATTAATGAAATACATCTATCATTTGTAGTCTATTTAGAGAATCACAATAAGTCCTGTGATTCTGAGTTAAAGGGATCGACTCTTTTCATAATAGACTAACACATTAGTGAAGTGGTGGCGAAACAACTTTTTTTAGGATAACATCCCATTCACTCATTTTTTTGTGTCCAAAATCTCTGGGAAATTATATTTTGAATTTATATTATATTATATTTTTTTTATATTTCATCGCAAAACCCATTCCTTCAGTAAATGGATATTAACTATAATTCAGTTGATATAAGGCTTTCATTTCAATCAATTTCAGAGTTCAAAGACATGTCTTTTCTTCTAAGGTTTTGGTTAACCCAAATTTGTTGACAATTTCTTTTCATTCTGTGCTCTCAAGTTATTTAATGAGATATTGGGCTTCTTTTCAGTTAAATAATGTTCACTAAAAGCGTTTTTAAGACAATTTTTATTCAATTATCTATCGTTTGAGTCATCCATTGATTGATTGATTGATTTGAAACTTGTTTTATTGTCTGATATTTGTTATCAGTTTTTCTAATCAAAACAATTTGCTATAAATTACTTCTTTGACCTGATTTTGAAGTTTGATTTTTGTCTGATATATTAAGACTTATATTTCTTTTATATTCAAAGATAATAAAACTTAAGAAATATTTTTCAAGAAATGTTTTATTTGATTGAAATCATAATTGAAATTATATTACATTTTGTTAATACTTGAGGTTTCGGTTGTATTTCAACAAAAAAAAAGTAAATTTATATTTCAGTTAAAATGAGTTTAAACTGAATTAAACTTAATTTTAGAACATTTTTTACTACAAATTGAAATATATTTTACTTATTTACCAAAAAATTTAATTTGTGTTAAACTTTTAAAGACAAATATTTGTTTAGATTTCAGTAAAAATTTGATTAGTTTTAGAATATATTAAATTATTTTTTTTGTAAATTTATACAAAACATAACTTAAATTCAATATTATTTTGGTCTCAAAAGAGAAATATTTTTGCCTTCAGTTTAGACTCTTATATACAAATATATAGTTATAGTTATATATAAGAAGAAAAATCTATTAAATCTAATGATTCAGAAAACTGAAAGAAATAGCTCTCTCTCTCTCCCTCTCTCTTTCTCTCTCTCCCTCTCTCTCTCCCTCTCCTGTATTAAAATATACGACTCACACATGGATTTCTTATATCTTGTATTATATAAAGAGTTGTTCATTAATTTTAATGAAATATTAAACAAAAAGCGTTTTTCTCTTTAGATGTGTTTTCATCTTCTGTTAAACACTTATAGTTTGTTATTAAAAGCAATAAAACTCAGAGAAATTATTATATTTTGTACAAAAAACGTGATATATTCTGTGCATTTCGTTTTGAGATCAGTAAACTATTATTTGAAGACGTACTGGTTGTGTCAGTGTATGCCATTCTTAAGTAGTGTCTTATGTATTGGCTATACTATTGCTAATAAATATCTGCATTTTGTGATCAACTCAGCGAACAGAGAGTTAGTCACTGAAAGATAAGGAGAGAGAAAGAGAGAGATCTGTAAGGAGAGGACACATTTATTGGAGAAATTTTTTGATCGATTGCAACAAATTACTAATACATGTGCAGAACGTGTGCCTCAAATGTATTGCAAAAGTTTTTCCACTAATATTATATGAGTTTGGAATTTGTGTGTAGGACTCTCTCTCTCTCTCTCTCTCTCTCTCTCTCTCTCTCGCACTCACTTTCACTTACACACAGTATATAAAAGTTGGAGGGCTTTCCACAAGAGTGTGTAATATAGAGGAGAATTGTTTGATATTATATGAGTCCCTAAAAGAAAACTCTCGGAAACTAATTGGAAGACAACAACCAAAATGAAAATAATGAACGAAAGCCTTATTAGAGATAGAAATAAAAGCCTTTTATTTGACTTCAATTCAGAGGTTGTATTGAATTGAATTTTGATTTTATTAAAGAGATATTTGATGTCATTTTTAAGGCTTTAGTTAATAAAAGAGAGAAAAAAAGCGTAATTTTATAAAACTTAATTTTACCGAAAAGTATCTTATCTTTGATTAGAAAAATCCATTGAATTTGTTTTCCATAGAAATTAACTGAGTATTTGATTCAGGAATTGGTTTTATTCAGTGATTTCTATCTTATATTTAATGTTTTAATGGATTTCTTTTAATTTTATTACATTTTCTTTTAGTATTTAATATAAATTTATTGTTTATATTATTTGCGATATAATTATTTCGACATTAATTTTAATGAAAACATATTTCTATTCATAAATTCTGACTAATATTAGACTCATTTCTCAATAAAGTTTTACTTATAATTAAATATTTATTTATTTCATAAACATAACCATAATTATAGGCAATAATCAAGGTAGTTTACGGAAGAAAAAGGTAGTTTTCAACCAAAGAAAAAATATAATTATTTGTTTAAATCATTTGCTTTTTATTAGAAAAAATTTATTTTAAGATAAATATTTAAATAAATATTTCCTTGAGTATTAATAAATGCCCACGCACATTTTTATGTACTTATAATCGGGGATGGGTCAATTATTTTGTTTATTCTTTTATTAGTAATGCAAATAACTGTTTCGGGTAATTTAAAAACT
This sequence comes from Galumna lanceata, assembly GCA_034695685.1. Lineage (NCBI taxonomy): Eukaryota > Metazoa > Arthropoda > Arachnida > Sarcoptiformes > Galumnidae > Galumna > Galumna lanceata. Next base: position 13,482 of record JAQFZL010000629.1, read on the forward strand.
ATTATTAATATTATTATTTTCTGTACTATTTTTTACACGTTTTTATGTTATTTAATGATTTAATTTTTGATTAAAACAAATAATTCTTCATATAATTGACACAAAAATCTGTTATTCAGTTCAATAGTTTGAGTTTATTATAATAGAAAAACTCATTTCAAACACTAATTATTTTTATTTTAGTCTCAATTGTTTTGAAGGCTTTTTTTATTAGTGAGAAAAAGGCACAGAATATTCTGTTCACAAAAAAAACTTAAGTTATTATGACATTTGTGTTCATTTAATTAACAGTTTTTGCAATTCATTTGTTTTTTCCGAAGAGTATTACAGAGTTTTTGAAGGCTTTTGTTTGTAACGACTTTTTAGAAAACGTTGAAAATTACTTACTTTTGATATTAATTAACATCATTTCAATTATATAGTTTTGATCTGAACTATGAAAAATGCAAACACATTAAGAATAATTGGCTGCGAGTATTAAAAATTCAAGTATGCAATTATTCTGTGCCCAACTCTCGCCCCAAAAAAAACATATTGAATATGTCTGAGAGTTTTCACTTAATTTACTGTTCGGTTATATTGTGTTTCACACAAATTGGATGAGTATTACAATAGTGTTGTGTTAGTGATTATAAAGGCAGTGAAGTTTTTTATTTTATGATTAAAAACTAGCGAACAGACCTTCATTGTGCTGTGCAATGGGTTGGGCAGTGAGGGCACCGGTACTCAAAATGCAATTTTTCACTTGAAATATGTCAAACTCATTGAAATTATTGCTTAAATTATGATTTTATATAAAGTTTTAGTTGTTTTGCTTT
>JAQFZL010000630.1:0-14286 GCA_034695685.1 Galumna lanceata
TTTTGATTTTATTTGTTTAATAATTAGAAATCAAAAGTTAATAATTTTAATCTATAAATTAAATTAAGACAAATCTAATAATTTATTGCATTTTATTTCAGTTATTAATTATTTCTTTAATTAAATATATTGAGAACTCAATATATTATTGTATTTCAGATGATCTTTAGATAAAAAGTATTTTATTTAGAAATCAAAACATAAGTTTAAATGAATTATTTTTTATACACAATATTTAAAACTTGTTGCGGGAAATGTGTCTGTGAGTCAAATTCAAAAATTAAACCCTACCTGAAGACTATCACTGTTGATGATAGTATTGATGATATTAACAATAATTAAATATTAAAGTTAAAAGAATAACTTTTATTCAAAACTTAATCTTAAAATTAAAAGTAATTTAAAGAGAAAAAAAACTTACCGTTTGATGAAATGTAATGAAATGCTAGGAATTGAGTACAAGAATTTGTGAACTGAAAGGAAATGACTTCAATTCATTTAAGTAGAGAATGAAAATGAATTTCTTGAGATTCAGTGTTTGTGTGACCGCTAACTATAAAACGATGTGTTATATTCGAGACATATATTTCGGCAAAGCTTTTAAAGATTTATTTCCAGCGAATAGTAGTTTAGTTTTACAAGAATTGCTCATTTGATTGGCGTCGGAGCAGTGATGGCACCAATGATGGGAACGTCGCTTCTCTAACACTTCTGCTTTGATTTAATGCAAACGTCACTCGTATTACAATTAGTTGACTTCGGAGTAAGATTTTGATTATAATTTCATTGAAAGACCACTTTTCTCAAAATCCAAAACTCTGTTTGTTTTGAATCAATGGTTAAGTAAAGAACTTAGAAATTAAAAGAAGGTTTTCGTTTGTTTTGTTGACTTTCTTTTTGCATAACATTAGCTCTTAATGACAAAGATTTGGGTTTTTATTTAATATCTTCTTATTTGCATTGAAGTCATTTCTAAATGGACTCCAAAATACATAAAAAAAAGTGAATAAATTTGTGTTCAAATTATTTATTCATTTTTTCCTTTCCTTTTAAACTAATTTTGAGATTTTTTTTGATAAAAGACAGAATTAATTAGTTTTAGAAATTCATTTAGAAATCAAAAAATAAAGTTTTGTTTAAATGACTTCAAAATTATTATAAACTTTTTAAGAGTTTATTAATACAAAAATGTTTCTTAAGTTAAAGGGGTTAGACGTACAATAAAATTTATTCTCCGATTATAATAAAATGGGCATGATTATTTTGTTGAATTAGTTTAATATACAAATGAAATTATTTTATAAAATATTAAAAAATGACCGGGTTATGAAAATTTTTGATCACAAGATCTGAATCAGTCAAAAATGCAAATCTTTACATAAAAAAAAGAACGAAATGATTTAATTGAAAATATTTTTCAAAATGTCATTTATCGAAGTTATTTCCAATAAAAAAATTAATTTGAAAGTGTGTTTTTTCATAAAATTTTAAAGGGATATTTTAAAATTGTGTTTTCGACTTTATTGCCAGACCTCGACAGTCAATTTGTAAATTTCATTATAAACTAACATATATTATACATACAAATCACACAAGATAAAGACCGTCGAGATCTGGCAATAAAGTCGAAAAAACACTTTTATATTATAACTTTAAAAATTTCATGAAAAAAAATACACTTTAAAATGTTCAAGTTATTTTTTTTATTGCGTATAACTTTGGTAAATGATATATCGAAATAATTTTTCAATTACATCATTTCGTTCCTATTTTATGTGAACATCCGAATTTTTGACTAATTCAGCTCTTGTGACTCACCTTGTTATTTTTTCAGCAAAAGTTTTGAATGACATATTCATCATGAGCATTTCATTTGAATTTTTAATTTTTTTTTTGATTCGGTGACCATCGGATCTTAAACGGTTAACCCCTTTAATAAGACTTTACAATTTCTAATAAGATTTTACAAAATATTTGAAATAATATTAAATAGTTGTAAAGAGTTTATTTCAATTATAATCTTTCAATACATATAAACCTTAATAACTTAAGACCTCTATTATGGAAATTCATCTACAATTTTAGTTTAATCTTTCTTCCCGACCAGTTTCCGTAGGGGAGGTTTATCTGTAATCTATGCTATAAAAAGTTCATTTCTTTATTACATTGTATTATTGTATATAAACCACTAATCATGGATATGAATAAAGGCTAAAATGAATTATTGAAATAGATTATTTCTCAAAAATTCAAAGGAGTATCCCATATACACCCGAGGGCAAATCTAACTCCGAACAAATATAACTTTTTAATGAAATGTGCTAGTTTGATTCTGTTTATTGTATTCTAAAGCTTATCTTCCCATAAACTTGTGGTATTTAATAAACCATAAGACACTAATTCAAAAAATTTAAAAATTTGAATTTTCATCTGAAAATATGAAAATTTATTTTGTAAACTAAATGACACTATTTTATCAAGAATTTCGGTACGAAAATATTTTATGTTTTTAATAAAGTTGAATAGAAGTAGTTCAATTAAACTCATCATTATTCTTTTTATTTATATATGAAGATAATCTTCATCTTCAAAGTTTGCGAATTCCATTCCACTGGTGATGAAAATGTTGCTTAAATTCTAATATTCTTTTTTCAACTATTGTTCATATTTTAGATAATTAAGTCATAAATTAAATTTAATGTTTTAAAAAATATTTGAATTTATGTGATTCCGATTAAATAACAAAACAATTAATGACAAGAAATTTTTTTTTAATAATTTCTTTTTCATCAAATATTAAGTAGTATTTCACCAAAAATAGAAATTTCATGATTTCCCAAAATAGAGTCAAATTAAACACTTCTAAACGGGTGGCAAATTATTCATAATGGATAATAAATGTACCAGGTAACCTCACAAATAAATATCTCCTAAAATTTTTTACTTTTTTATTAAAATTTAATTCTTGTTTTTAATTACTATTTGTAATTTACTATTAAAAAAGAATAATAACCGATAAATATTATACCAAATAAAGTGTAATAAAATTAGTGATAATACTTGTAATTAAATAACTTAATTGTATTTCATTTATTTTTTAGGTTTAAAGCAATACTTTTGTTAAACAAATTTATCTCAAAATAACTCATAATTATCATTGATTTCAATTATTGATATGAAAGAGGTATTCCTTCAAATTATATTAAATTGTTCGGATGATAACAGATTTCAGTTTAATTTTTAACTTTTTTTTGGAATTTAATCTAAAACTCTCCGTAAGAAACTAAAGGGGTAAATGTCCCGGATCTGATCTTAGCAAAAATATTTACAGAAGGAGTGACTGAATAAACACTCAAATCTTCCGTAAAAACTGTCGCTAAAATCAATATTAAAATTAAATATTTATATGAAAACAGAAAGAAATGAATTTCATACCTATTTTTCACTTTATTTTCAGATATTGAAAAGATTTTAAATATATCACTAAATTAAGATTTCCCTATAATTTGATTATTCTATAAACATATCAATTTATACAAACATATATTTGTATAAAATTTCATTTTATTTCATCTCTTATATCGTGGATTTTTTTTTTAAAAAATATAGGGGTTTCAGTGGACTAATTCTAGAACTTTCTTGACTATAACTTCTGGTTTTTTAATGAAATAATTTGAGTTTTGAAAACCAATAATCCTTTAAATTCTTATTAGAAGATAATAAAAGATAATTTGATATTTTTTATCACAAAATTTGTTGTACTCGACCTTCGAGTCTGTTCCGACTTTTCCCTCTTTTCATTCAAAAAAAATTGTGAAATCATTTATAACAAAAATGAAAAAAATAATTTCACTTCTCTTTATTGGTATAAAACTCGGTTTTACATAAATAATACTATTCAACATTTAAGTGAGCGCTTAAAAAATAAAGTAAATTAAGATTATCATCAATAAAATTATTTTTGGGTTGACTTCACTTTCTATAAGTTATTTTGCATAACTCTTATGGATATATTAAGCAATCTTGCACAACTGGCAATTGCTTAACAGCTTAGTAATCTTTTGAGATGTTTATTCAAATATAGATAAAAACAATGAAAGGGATATGAGTTTAGTATTCATATCAAATGAATGGCCGATCAATCCGTAGAAATTAGGAGAGACTAAAATGTCAACTCTTTTCACTCTAATTAATGATAAATTGGATTATTTTAAAAATCAAATTCAAAGCAAATTAACTTTTAAACTATTTATTGAAAATATAAGCACTTTATTTGATTAAACAAAAATTAATTAATAGAAATTCAATTCATAGACAAATTAAGATCATTTCAATTGAAACTAAAGCCATACATAAAACGAATCACTTTATAATAAGATGTTTATATCATATGAACCATTTGTTTGCATTCAATTTGCTTTTAACCAGAAAAACATCCGATTAATCATTGATCACAACTTTGGTCTTTTAAAAATACTGTCATAATTATTGACCAAATGATAGATTTTACTTATGGTTCGTAAACAAACTAATGATTGAAATACATTTGAAATCAATTATTGATCGCCTTTTAGGTTTTCAATACTAAATTTCAGTTGTTTTTTGTCTAAATGTAAGAATCCATTGAATTAATCGTTCATTTCATTAGTCTTTAAAATATAGCTTTAATTTATATTTTTAGGTTTCAATTAATATTATTTTCAATATTAAATTGAAATAATCATTAGTTTTGATAAAACTTTTTAAATCTCTGAAAAGTTTCAGTATTTTTAATTAAATGCTCTCCAATTAATTAATAAATTTTCTAAGAAACTTATATTTTAGATGTTTTTATCCAAATGATGTCTTATTAATCCATTTTATTCTTAAAATGTCTTAAGAGATATTTTATAGCTTTTATAACTATTTATCGCAAAGTTTACACTTCAAAGAAACTCAAAAAATTTGATTTTATTTATGGCATCGATTTTTTGCTAGGATTGTGCAAAAGAAACTTTCTAAAAATAATATTTCTCAATATATGAGAAAACGGCATTAAAATGTATTAATTTAAACTCATGAAAGGGGAGAAAAAATTAGGCCTAAAGTAACTATTTATTTGTTTTAAACATTTGTATATTCAATGCTTTAAATTATTGAATCCTCGTTATTGAATCACTGATAATACCATTGAAATTTTGAGGGATATTTCTTTCTCTTTCAATGGGCATCACTTAGAGTAATATTTCTAGAAAGTTTCGGAACCGACAACTATGAACGTTGAAGGGTTATTATTGGAATTAAATGATCTTGGTGTCAAATTAAAACTTATATCAGTAAGATTCTATATTCAAAATTTCAGCTTCGAATGACTACAGTTATCTTAATTATAATTAATTGACACTTAAGCCTAAAATTGAAAAAAGTATTAACTTTGATTAATACGTTATTCATATCAATATAAATATATATTGAGATAACAAATAGGGGTATATTCCGGAATACCCCTCTTAGAATCGAGAATTTGTCAACCCTAGAATGAGCGCTCGAACAATGGAAATGGGCGTGGTTTTAAAAAATACCCCCTAAAACCGGAAAAAAGGTAAAATAACCAGTCTAGAATCGAAACCTTTTGCAATCTCAGATATACATGTATGTATAAATGAGTTAAATGCAAATTCAACGGTAGTGAGAGTTTTTTGTGCACAATTGCCTATCTTTTATTCAAAAATATGAATTGCAAATGAGTTGTGGGCACAACAAAACTCTCAAACGTTTGAGAGTATTTTCAAAATACTTTTATTGACAAAAAGGTCAACAACTACTCTGTGGGTAAACTTAATGACTTTTATTGTATTCTAATATTTCAAATACCGTTCTAATTTGTTAACAAAAATATATTTAATATCTAAGAGAAGTCCATTTATTTTGTCGTCTGAATTGTATATACAATAAGACTAACACATAATAAATCTAATTCTAGTTGTTTGACAATCCATTCCCAAAGTAGTCATCGGATCCCTTATGAACATATGAAGGATGTTTTGATTCCAATCCTAAGATATTTAAAAAAATTCATAAAAAAAATTGAAACAAACCTAAAGAAGGTTTTATTTTTTTTTGAGAAATTAGGCAAAGACTACATCCTTATAAGTCTTATAAAAAAATTTGTGTTTTATTAGCGATGACTCTTCTTTGCAATCTTTTTATATCTTAATACAAGAACTCAAAAACCCCTTAAATCTAAAAAAAGAACAGCACTTATATTAAGTTGATTTAAGTCAGAAAATGTTTGCCATCCTATCAGTTGATATTTTAAAGTTTAGACATCATATAAATTATGATTTATATTTTTCTTTATATCAATTGTTTGATCGCTTATAAGGAGTGCAACAATTTTTTAAAAAAGAAATACTTATTAGAAAGTATTTATTGCCTCCAATACTATTCAATACTAAATTCGTTTCATTTAAACTATAATAAAGTGAAGATCATTTTCATTGACGAATAGATTTAAAACATAAACTTTTATAAACTTGTTTTGGTTATATATTAGTGTCTCTTATTCTCTCAAATTAAAAGATTCATATTTTTAATCGGTGTTTGTTTTTCTTATTTTATCTGACATATAGATTATTACCAAGTACCATGCATAGAAAAACCTCAATTTCAAGGGCTATTTTTCCGTCTCTGGGAGTATTTTGAAACCACGCCTATTTCCATTGTCCCAGGGTATTTTGGAATATCTCCTTTTTGCCATAACTGCTAATTATACATGTATTTTAGATGATATGCAAGATAAATGAACTTATATGACATACTGATGATAACCATATTTATTATGAAGTAATTGAGACATCAAACATAACAATTATATAGTAATGTATTCCTTATTTAAAAACTAATTTAATTATATTCTGGTTATTATCAATGATTTTCAACAATTCTTTAATTTACGCGTTAAATATAAATAACTGGTTTTGAGTGTATATCAGTAATAAAGTATTACTAATAATTTACATTAAATACAAATACAATAACATTAATACAATTTAAGAGCACAAAATTCATTGAATTCTATATATTTTGTTCACAAATAATTTATATAAAAATTTAAGCTAAATTTGAACTTTTAATTTATTATTTAGCAATAGGCAAGGTCACCTCTGACAGGGGTATCGGTTTCTTTGCCTTTTCTATTACAATTTTTCGGTATCTTGGCTATACATTCTTTGCCCATCACTGATTATTCACTACTTTTTCTTATTTCAATTCTTTTTTGGCGAATTTCTCTTTCATTCTTTTACAGCTGCACTGAGGGAAGAGATACTTTGTTAATCACAGTGAGGACTATACCCTCCACTTTGTCCATTGTTGTTTGCTTCCTTCGGTACTAAAATGATCAAATTTTCCTGTTCCTTTGGGTAAGGGGTGCCCTTACCCAACTTTATGGTTAAGGGGGAACTCGATATATACCAACTTAAGAGACAAAGTGACAGACCTTCAGAAATAAATTTTAATAATATTATTATATGAATTGAAAAATAATCAAAACTTTTGACTCAAAAGTTCTAAATTTAATTCCAAGAAAAATATTAAATTTATAAAATTCATTCAATTTTATGATATACTGTTTTAGCCTTTTTTTAGCTTACTCATTTTATTTTGAAATGTTTGCTTAATTGATTCATTAGAACAATTTATTAAACTTTTAACGCTTTAATTGTAAACATTTTAATTAAATTAAATGTCCATGGTCATTTGCAGCTAAAATTTTAGAATTAAAATCTACACAACTAGACCTTTAAAATAAGAGCAAGCTCAATTTTTATATGAATTCTCATTCAAAAAATTCATAATTGTTAATATAATAACTAAACAAATATATTAATAAAAACTATTAAAATCAAAATTTTATACCAAAATAAGTTATCAAAACTTTTAAGAGAAGACTCGCTTTAGAATAATCTAATCGACGATTATTTTCATAAACATTTCATTTGTTTCTATTGAATATAGTTTTGAAAATATTAAATAAAGCGTTTAATTGTTATCATCTGTTCACTGATGTCGAGGAATGTCTGTTGGTTTATATCAAACTTTTTTAAATAAAGTGATTTATTTAAATTACAAATCAGTGATCGATTTAAAACATTTGATATTTAAAAAAAGTCGATATCTATTAGTAATAAATATTTAATGCAATTTCAGATTTACTTCACATTAATTGAGTTATTTTTATTATTTTGAATAAATAATCAAAAATATGCGAAACAAATCTTCAAATTAAGTTTTTTACAAATGTATGGCTAAGACTTTAATTGTGTGAATAAATAGTAAAATATTTGAATTTATTAAAAACAAATTTGATTTTAATTCAATTATTTTGGGAAATACTGCAAAATCCAATCTAGAACATTTTATTACCTCAATTTATCTAAAATGATTTACTTTTAAATATAGTGATTCTTGTTTTGGTCAGACATTCCTTTTTATCGTTTGAAATGTAGTAAAAGTCTTTGTGAGCGGAAAGTTTTGTCGATAAATTTAATCAAAAGACAAGTTTTTCCTTTAATTTCATTGATTAGTTTGAATTCAATACATAATAGTTTGAGTAAATATTTGTTATTTTATTTTTATATTGAAAATTAGGCCAAAAAAAGAGAATAAATGTGTTTATTAAAAAGTATCGAAACATTAAATATCATTCGTTTTAAATAAAACTAATTATTTTATATCAATTTTTAGTAAAATTTTTTAAAAAACGTTAATTTAAAGAAATACACATATTGTTTGAGTTTATGAATAATATTATAATAATTTTATTGAAAATTTTGTTTCTAAAATCATCGATTCGTTACTAATTGTAAGGAAAAGTGCAAAACAATATCATTGAATAAATGAATGTCTACTTCGGGACAAATATATTATTAAATAATTATATTGTGTTATAAATTCTCTATAAATCCTAAACCCACGTAAGGATCGCTATTTTTCTAAATTAAGGATAAAATTAAATTGATATAAATGGTTGGCTTTTCAAAAGTATCACACATTTGTATTCATTAATAAGAATTCAGTTAATATTTGCAAGATTATCCCTAATAGAGATCTATTAATAAAATTTTATTATATAATTCCATTTTATAGATAATATAATAATTTGTTACTCAAATTATATGAGACTTTTATTTTATTTAATAAAAGTTTTAATCGAAACAATTTTTGATGTATAGAATCGTTAGTAAAGAAAAGGTTAGTTCAGTGATTCGTTTAATTATTTAAATATCTGTGTATTCAATATCAATAGTATACATGAAATTACAATTGATTACAACTTATCATTAGTTAAAACCTTATGCGAAGTCATAATAGATATCTTCAATAAATCATTCAAAACGTGATTTTTTTAGTGTAAATAAAACTAATAATTTTATTTAAAAAATATACTGAATTTCTTTTGATTCAAATCATATATACTATGATTTTTCTAACAATAATAATAATATAATTAAGAGAAGGTATTATTAAATTAAATAAATGAACGAATATTTACTAAAATGTTTAGTAATTTTTGGTTATCGAGTGTTTAAACAAAATTTTTTAGATATATTTAAAGTGTTTTAAGTTTTGAATGAAATTAGTTGTATTAGTTTAGTGGCAAATGTTGTTCGATATAAATATGAATAAATGGGTGGAAATATTGTCGATCAAAGAGTGAACATAATTAGTAATAAATTAGTTTTGAGTTTTCTTTAGTTAGAATTATAAGAGAATAAAAAATTGATAATAACTGTGGAGTCGTTCCGATAAAATCAGTTTTAGTTATAGTTTTATCGCAATTGTCTTATCATTTAAGACTAACAATTACTTAATGACAAAAAGTGACGTCAAAAGAGTTCTTCATATTCTGCTCTTATTATAAGATGTTTGACTCACAGTTTTAATGAATTGTTGAAAAATAGGTCCACAATCACAGGACTGGTATGTTTTGTGCGCTACTGTATTGTCACTGCGATAGAGACGCCAATTATGATTTCAAGTGATAATAAACACAAATCAATGTCTCTGTTATTACAAAAGTGAATATTCAGTTCATTTTTTAACTTTTAGTGAAATACATTCACTCTTTAAGTGCACAACATTTTCACTGACTTCACAGGAATGCCATCGAATTCCTAACTGACTATAGAGTCAAAATGAAGTCAACCAACAATTCTTTAAACTTATCTCTGATTTCATTATATTTTTATTAAAATTTTATTGAATTTATTAATTACTTTAAACTACACAAACACTAGATTTGATAAACCAATGATTTCGTGATTCTCTTTATTATGGATTTTATTATAGAATCAAAATTAATAAATATTTTATTATTCAATTCATTGTTAAATAAATTGCTCTCAAATTAATTTTTTTTGATTGCATTCAGTGATGTTCGGCGACAGACAATGACTGACTTTATTCGACTTCAATACAAATGTTTTAAATTGTTTATCATATTATTTATCATTTTATCATCAAATCTATTGTCTGTCACAATATCTGAAGCATTTCAGTTGTCTCAACAAATTCAGACGTCAGTAAAGAACCAAGGTGGATCTGCTATTTTTCAATTTAATATCTCCTCGTTCAGTCACGTCAAATTAGAAAAAAGTAAGTACACTAACAATTCACAAGGTTTTAATGTTATAAAGTTGCATGCTCAAGGCGCAAGTACTCTCTTTAATGTTTTAAACAAGAAAAGTGAAATTCTTGAAAAAAATTATTGAATTTTGAGAATAATTTATTTGAGTTTTTTCTATTAAATTTGATTAAAATCCTTCAATAAGACAAATAGTTAGCCAACATTTTACTAACACTAATATTGGGGTCAATACGTGAATTGTCAATACATGGGGTCAGACATATAACTTTCATTTATATTATATTTATTTAATTAAACCAAATCTAAATAAATGAAACATTAATATGAAATGAATACCAAATTATAATTTTTTGAAAATTTAAAATAAAATGAAATTCCCTTTAATTGTCTTTAATTTTTAAAACAAAATCATTTCAATATTGAAGAAAGTATTCAAACGATTAAAAAAATAATAGAGAAAAGAGATTTTTTTAACTTTAAATACTTTAATAGTTTAAACTTTAAATCATAAGTAACAATCTAAGTCCAAAATAACCAGACAATCGTTATAAACAAGCAAATGGGGCTCTTATGGGTATTTTAAAATTCATTTAAAAATAATTTAATATTATATTAATGAAAGTATAATATTATAAAATTGAAGATTATATGCAAAAAAAATATTTTTGAAAAACATTTTTTAATTATAATAAATAAATGAATTTAAATACTACTATTATTTGGAATATTAATTATTTAAAGATAATTAGATTAAAACACCAAAAGTAGATTTTATTGTAATAAATAACTGAATTACAATAAATTCTCTTTTAATACAAAAATGATGGAAACCCGGATTTGAAGAAAAACAGAGATATGAATGTATTAGTGGTGAAAAGTGCATAAACTCCCATCGTTTTATCTAAAGCTCTCATAATAAATGTTTAAATTTCACAAAATTTCATAGTTTTGAACGAATTTATATGAATATTGTCCACAAACTGAATGATTATCTGAAAGATTTTCATCGAAATTAATTAACAAAATTAATTAGAAAAACGTTCGCCTCTTATCCGCTCTGTTTTCACATAAATTAATTACTTCTCTTTTGGGAATAATTTTCAAATAATACAAAAGTGACGAACAATTATGAGAAGTGTTTGAGTGAACTTCTAAAAAGTAAATTTGATTTCAATAATTTCTCAATTGAGTCAAATATCGCTCTCATATCAAGTCATAGACATATTTTTCAATGATTTTATATCAAAATATCTTTGGATTTCATTTTATTCTTATAAAAATAATACCAAAAGAGATAAAACTGATTTGTTTTACTTCAAGTATTTAATAATTAAAGTTCATTCAGTTATCATTTATTTTTTCTACTGATTCGGTACTTCTTTATTGAAAAGACAATACTTAAAACAATTCATGAGAAATAGAGAGGAATATAAAACTGTAGAGATTGGAAAATATCCAATTTTTTGTATTTTAAGCCAATTTTAAGCCTTTTATCATTTAAATCGACTTCAAGTTTTTACAGAAGTCTTTTAAGCCAATAATTGAACATAAATGTGAGCATGGACAAATAACATCTATTGTCTCATTTCTTTATTTTAAAATAATACTGAGTCCACACATTTAGATCACAATATATTTAGAGATGAATCGTTCAATAAAGTGCACAACAATTAACGGAGTGACCCATAGAATCACTGATACAAACTAGAGGCCCAATTCTGACCTGACCTGACCTGACTCAGACCTGATCATAGTTTTTAAAGCTACATGACCTGACTTGAACTAAACAGTTCAGGTGAAATTATTAAATCAAATAAAATTAAGTATTTTAGGGGTAAATTTGAATAAAATAAATGAGAACTTATCAAAACTTAATATAAAATTACTTATTCTTGTGTTATAAGATTATTGACTTATTTTAAGTGAATTTTTTAAATTCGAGAGAAATCAACTCAAAGATGGAAAATTTACCTGACCTGACCTGACTATCGATTTTTTGGGGCTCTAATACAAAAGATTCTAAATTTACTTTTTGTTTGAGTACAGGATTATAAAATACTTTTTTTTTGTAATTTCATTGAATGCCTAATCTTTCAATTAAATGTTTTTTCATTATTTGTTATGAAAAATTAATCATTAATTTTGACATTCGATATACAGTTTGTATAGTTTGTCAGTCAATCAATTATTTTATTATTATTTTGAAAACACAATCAAATCGTATAATTTATATGATTTATTTGAGACAACACTTCAATAAAATTTTTATGAATTCAAAGTTTGAATTTCAAACCAAAAGATTTATTCATTCATATATTCATAACTGGAATTATATCAACAATTATATCAATACCAAACCTTTAATTAATAGTTAAGTATTGGAGCGTTAGGACAATAGAGTTAATTTAATAGCAAAAAAGGCAAAATATCGACACAAGAATAAAAACACCAATATTTCGGACAAAACAATATTTTGTTGTTTTCTCACTTTTTTTTGAGTAAAAACATTTGTCTTAAGTTTAATAAATCATTGGAATTACTTTTAGAAGAGTTGACAACTAAATTGATTAAACATTTCTTACATTCAATTCTCATGAAAAGAAAGTAAAAAATTAGTCCTAAATTGTTTGAAAAGTTTTGACTTTTATTAATCAATTGATCTCTTGATTTACAGATTATACAGAATTGAAATTAAATAATGTCTCAAATTCTAATGGTTCTGAATATACAGTAGAATTGAATAAAAAGGTTTCGGATCCGTTTTCGTTTAATATCATTATTGACGACAACTCTATGAATATAAAAGTATCGTTTTATAAGGATTGCGATAAAACGTCGAACTGTACGGTAATCATAGCGTTGTAAGTAATTAATGATTAATAATTAGTTAATTTGTCTGAATTAATGAATATGTATTTAGTTTGGCCAGTCTTTGTCTCATTCTGTTCACAGCACTGGCGCTCACACTTATTATTCTTAGACGTAAAAAACCGATATTTTTTTTCGGACAAAAAGATAATAAGGATTACGACAGCAGAGACTTTAGTGATAAATAGTATGTAATATATTTGAGTCATTTTTTAATTAAAATTCCGTTTTTATACAAAAAAGTGATGAAAATTATGAAAATAAAAATTCATCGATTGATTCAACGATTGATAATATTGTGACAAATAATAGCAATTCTATAGAAAGTCCCCGAATATTACAGCCAAGAAAGTCATCATTGAAGCCATCGAAAGGTGTGTCCGACCATTTAAACAACAATTTGAGTGCTCACGAAAATGGAGCCTTTAATGGCACAGAATTAGAAATTTTGAAAGAAGTGAATGAGGATAAGATTGAGGATAAAATCGATGATACAATCGATGATAAACTAAGTGTTGCGATTCAGGCCGAAACTCGTAGGAAATCTATCGTTACTTTTAGTGAAAAGACTGAAATTAAATACGGATGAGTTGTTCTCACCATTAGTTATGTCTTAGGAATTATATTTTTCATTCATTCATTCATTTGATATATAAGTCTAGTAGTCATACAAATTATTTTTGTAAATAATATATAATAATTTATGTGATAATAATATTAATATTTAAAATATGAATAAATTCTGAAATACAAAATCTATAAAATTAGTAAAATTATTAATTTTTTCA
>JAQFZL010000631.1:0-14283 GCA_034695685.1 Galumna lanceata
ATTTTCACTTCAATGTGATTATAAGCGATGTATTACGAAGGCTATGCGTGCAGTAAAAACTATGTGATTATAAAAATGTGATAATAAACGAACTCTTTATAATGTAAAAACATACAAAACGGTGCTTTACATATACAGTGATTATATCGGAATGTGACTATAAGCGGGAAGATTATAACGGGAACAAAATGTAGTTTTACTAAATTTGTGAAATTTTAACTCAAATATTTCAGTTTTTGCTTTTATTCCAAACTATAAAATTGAGAAAAAAACTTCAAAAATGAGCCATTTTATACAAATTGATGAGAGATTTATTAGAAAGAGTTTCCTTTTTTTTGTAATTATCTAAGGGAGGGGAAGGGAAGGGTCAAGAAAATTAGGAAATGTTGAATTTCTAATGTTTAGTTCACTAATATAAGTGATTAACTAATATTGAGAGTTCCAAATTGAACTAGATAATTTTTGACGGCTTATATCTTCTTAACCATACAAAATAGTATTAAGGAACTTGATAATAATTATAGAGATATTAACTTAAAATTTTTTTAATTTGAAAAGTTTATCTCTTTGGGAAATATAAGAAAAGTTTTCAAAAATTTTAAATAAATTTCCAAATGTGAGTCAATTTGTCTGAAAATATCTCTATTTTATATAACAATTATTTGCTGATAAAGTTTTCTAAAATCTTGAACTATAGATAAATTGTTAATTATTGTCAATTTTGTGGTCATATTTTAAAAATTTTCACAATTTAGAAATGACTTAGAAGTCGACTATCTTAGCCAAAAGTGACAGATTTTAATGATTTTGGTCTCATTTTAAAAATTAATGAAATTTAACGTTGGGCAAATTTCCCTTCCCTCGTTTATTTTCCGAAACTTTCCGGAAGCTTCCCAAAGTTCCGGGCACTTTGCACAACGAAACTTCGGGGGTCGTACACACACTACGTGGCACTAACACTATTGAAGGCATTGGCGCACGCGTTAGCACTCTATTGAATTTTTTTTATTAAATTTGATTTAATTTAGTTATCAATTGTTTTGAAAACATTTTTAATTTATTAAAGTTTTGATGTTCTGTTGAAATTAGTGCGCATGACTTTTATCATATGTTTTGTCATCGATTGCATTACTTAACCATCAAATATATTACACTATTTTGGAAAAAATTAGTCTTAATATCCTTTAAAACCTGAAATTCATTTTATTTAATATTTAATTAATATATAAAAATAAGTATTTAAAAAAATCAATTATTGATTAACTGCTTGATTGGGAGCGTATCGAATAGTTAAAAAGCAAAAGTCAAAAATAACTAAGTAATCGTTACAAGTCGGTCCGAAATGACATCACTTTCCCGGCAATTGTCTCGTCTTCGGGCGCCGCAGACAACAGTCCATAGGGAACATAAGGGAAGCGTTTCATTTCTGGCACTAGCGCTCGCTCTTCATCAGACACTTGAATGACATCGAAAATGTGTTCAGTTTCACCACTTCGGTTAGTCATCGACGAGGGTTTCAATTCTTTTTTTAGCAATTGCTTCACTTTTTTGATGGCTTTTTGCACTTTAAGGTATGATTGCGACATTTGGTGACATTTTTCAATTGTTTATTGGTTTTACAATAATTACAGAAAACCTTATCTGTTTAACCATCTTTACATTTAGTCCAATGTAACCACAATTTATCGTTTGAAATGTTTGGCCTTTTTAAATGTAAACAATTAGTTAAAGTGCTTGTGTCACAAGTACGCCAATGCCTGACTACTACTGAGTCTGCATAGACTTCAATTACATTAATTTCTATCTGATTTATAAATTGTTTTAAACCTAATTGAATGACATTTTAAGTCAACTCTTTTTGTTAACAAGATTCATTTAGCTAAAAGTAATATATTAAACAAAGTTTTACTATTTTAGGCCTTAAAACAATGAATTTATCCCTAATTTAAAATTTGACTTTTCTATGGGCAAAAATCCCTTCCCTCGTCTATATTCCCGGAATTCAGGATTCTTGGGAACTTTTAAAAATGGGAATCTTCCCATCTTCCTATTCAAGGCCAACACTAGATATAATAATTGATATTTAAATGATATTTACAAATGAAAAGCTTTCAGACGTTGTTTGTGAACGAAATCATATGAGTATTGACTACAGCGACAAAGTTTGTCAGTGCAGTCATATTATACAGTAAAATAATGTTTGGGTGTATTGAACGCATGCCTTAATTACATGTGTTTTGGTTTACATTTATAAATATTATTTACCAAATGTCTGGAATTGAATCCAATGAAAGAGAAAAAGTCGGACAATTGTTCGGACTGTTCGGAGTCAGTGATGACACCTCTCAAGTAAAACCTATTGACTGCCAAACAGAAGGGGAACCGATTCAAAGACAACACAAATTTGACCAAAACATTGAAATCAATGAAAATGAATGTATTGTTTGTCAATCAAAACAAGTGAAATATCGATGTCCTAAATGTCAGTTAAAGAGCTGTTCTCTTGAGTGTTGTAAACGTCATAAGAATATGTATGACTGCGACGGTATTCGCCATAAATCGTCTTTCGTTAAAATGAGTCATTTCTCTCAACAAGACTTTCTTAGCGGTATTTCAAAACAAATGTGTTTTAAGACAATTGTTTTATTGATTCCTCCATTTGTTCTTAAGATTACTTTTTCCTCGAAGACGTTGACAAAGCCATCGACAACAGTTCCAGAGAAAGACGTTCTATAATTAGTTCTAAGGCAGTATTGCCCAAGGTACTTTTTTAGTGCTTTTTAACTCATTTTACTCCATCTGTACGGGATTTGACAGGAGTTGACAAATGTTACTTAAAAAGTCAATTAATCACTTAATTGATAACAATTACAGTAAATATCCCGAAAAGGAAACTCTTGGGGACCCAAAAATCTGTTTCATTTTTGAGAGGTTTTTCATTTTGAGAATAAATGATTTTAAAAGATTTTAAAATATTTTATTCACAAAATCAGTATATTTTGTTTATAAATGAGTTTCATTTCTATAATTTCAAATGAATCGAAAATATTTGTATTAAATAAAAAGAATAACATTAAAGGCATTACTTTCATAAGACAGTTAAACCTCCGAATAGTGAACGCCTCGGGACCAGAAAATTCGTTCACTATTCAGAGGTTTTTACTATTGAGAGGTTTTGGTAAAAAAGTTATACATTTCAAAACTAATGCTATTTATTCAAATTTTTGAATAAATATCAATAATTGTTTCGATTGAATTAGATAAACATATTTTAGCCAAAATCATTTTGTTGACGACTTTATTCAAATTTATATTCACTTCTGGAGACTTTTTAAAAACTATTTCCAAATTGTTTTAATTCATTTCTTAATTAATGTCATTAAAACAAATGAAATTATTAACGAAATGTTTAATTAGTCGTTTATGCTTTCATATCAAATAAAAGAACTGTTTTTATATAGATTTGACACTTTTTTGCCACTTTCATTGAATTTTTCACTATTGAGAGGTTTCATATATTATATAAGGGACCCATGAAATGCGTTCACTTTAGAATAGGTAGGTTTTCACTAATGAGAGGTTTCACTAATGAGTTAACATTGGTTTCGATGAGAAAGGGACTCGTTGGTCGTTCATTAATTAGAGGTTTTCACTATTCAGAGGGCTCACTATTGGGAGGTTTAACTGTACAAAACTTTAGATTTCATTGAATCAATGATTAAATTTATAGTTAAAGTGGAATTTTTTTCCATTAAAGAGTAATATTTTATATAGTTTTTAAATTTTGGGACCAGAAATCACTTTTTCTTTTGAGAATTCAGAGGTTTTTTCTTTTGGGGATATTTTATATAATAGGTTTCTATGGGAAGGGTTTCGGGACTTAAAATTAGGTTAACTTTTGGGGATTTTTTTCATACTCGGGATGTTTCCTTTTCAAAGTATTTACTGTATATATACATGTATATAAGTTATATCAGTCATCCCCAAACAGTGGCTTTGTATCGCTATGACGTATGCAAAACACATGAAAACTCAATGAGTGGTTGTCAATAGCGACAGTTGCCATTGGTTTTTGGGGATGACTGAGTTATATTATATATAACTTATATAATATAATTATGCGTCCGGATAGACATACTACAAAACGTCCGGATAGGTATACATTAAGGAAGTGCGCAGACTCTTATTGTGTTTTAGTGTTATTTCAATTGATGAATCTTCGCACTTCCTTAATTAATGCCAATTCGAACTTTTTTTAGTGTATGTCTATTCATACGCATAGTAATATATACTATATAATTGAATATATACATGTTTATATTATAAGTTATAATTTATAATTATACAAATAGGATTAATTTATCATTAATTGATGGCCAATGTATATATAAACAGTAAAACAAAAAATATCATCATAGCCATGGAATCCCAGATTTTATTTGCGCGTTTAGATAAACATCAATAATTTAGGTTCAATTTGTTAAGAATGTATTAATCACTGATAATAACTTAAAAGTTGAAGCAGTTGAAAGTAGCAGTTTTGTAGCACTTAAAATATATTCTCTCAAACACCTTTTATCAAGTTCATTTAAAAATTGAACCCTTTAATAATTTTCAAGACTAAAGATTTAATTATTAATATTAAACTTTATAAAACAGCTAGTCTAAATTATAAGTAATTTATCGTACTAAATATTTCATCCTTCTTATAAGTTGTTTCATGGTCAATTCTCTATAACGAGAATAGTTAGTATTTGATAGGTATTGTATGAATATTACATGAATACCATAGACATGAATATCATAAGCGTTAGTATTCAATAATAATGTGAAAACGATATCATTAACTAATGGATATCATAAACTTATAAAGAATATGGAAATTTATTTTTAAGTATTAGAAAAAAGTTCTGATTTTATGTATGAGTTTAATTTAAACTTGTTCATATTATTTCAAGTTCGATTTATTAAAAGAACACCTCTAACTTGAAAGTTTTTTCAAAGCTAATTTTAGTTTTTTATCCCAACCTTCTATATAACAATAATAAGGTGAGGAAAAGGGGTAAACCTTTCAAATATCTTTTTAGAAAGTATTAACAATATATCGATTCGAATTTCGAACTAATTTATATTAAAACGATATTTAATGAAAACAAAAGTTAATAATAAAAATTAAAATTCAGTGGTGAGATTGGGCTAATGGTTAGAGAGAGATCCAATTTGGGCTTAAAGGCTCAGGTTCGTTTCCTGATAGTCACGAGCTTTTCTCACTCAACTGGGTCAGAGTTGAGTGTCCCCCTAATAATTGACACTCGACCCAAACATGAATCAATATAACTATATTTATGAATCTGAGCTGACTTTAAAAATGACTTTGCATTCATGCAAATGTTAAGTTCATACTCAGTATAAATAAAGATTTCCATTCCATTCCATTCCGAATGACTGAAGGTCTGCATCTCAGAGAGGTTAAAGAATATTATATATTAGAGTATTGAATTCTGGTTTCTAATAAATGAATTTAATAAATTAATTTGAATTTAAATAAATTAAAGATAAAAATTTTCAAGAATTTTAAAAATTATTAATCAATCTTAATGTTCTAGTTTTGGTTCCTTATTTCTTGAGAAAACGAAACAAATTTAATTATTCCCAAAAATTTTAAATGTTTTACAGAATAGTTAGCAATTTTGACTGAATTTCAAATTAAAATATATTTATAGTAGAATTCAGATTGAGGTTATAAATGACAACGTTAATCTTAAAACTTATTTTTCTTGAAACTTAAATTTAATTTCATCTTTCTCATAGTAAAAGCCATTTTGCTGTCACAGAAAGGTGAAAATGCAGTTACTTATAAAATTATGACGTCAGTGAAATAATCTTTTTAAACTCATGATGACTCGTTAAAATATGAGCTTATACATTTTGTTAGTAGTTTGCTTTCATCACTTCAGAAGAAGAATTTAAAACGGTTAATTTCATGATAACAGAAAGTTTTATTTGTAAATTGAATTCAACCTTGTTTAACTATGAATTTTCATAAAAATTTCTATTTTTTCTCTTTTGAATTCAATTTTATTATTATTGTGAGTGAATTTATAATCATAAAACTTTTCTGGATTTCGAAATTGAATATCATATGAATCTTCAAAATGCATAGCCTTCGAATGCATATAATATCTTGAATAATTTAAGTTAGTCTAATTTCAAAGTCCAGATTGATATATTAATTTGAACAAAGATCAAACTTTAAAAAAATATTTGAGAAAATTATAAATATTAATTCATTTGAATTATTTAAAAATAATGTCTTGACTTGAGAACTTTGTTATCTCTAATATTCTAGTGCGAAACTTATTTTAGGGTGAAATCCCCATTTCGGTGTTTTTGTTAAAAAAATATTTTAGTGATTACTGAGTATTATTTTCATTTTCTAAGCCTTTTTTTAGAATATTTCAAGTTAAATTTATTGTTACAGTTGATAAAAATTTAATAAAAATATCGAATGCTAAAAATTTTTGAATTACCCAATTGAATTACGTTTAATTGCTCAATTTGTGAAAATTTATTAGAAATTCTAATTTTATAACCAAAAAAAATTAAGAAAATGAGCCATGTCTAGATTTTAATTCTGAACGCTTCGATATTTGTTCTAATAAATATATGGATGATATTTGAACAAAATATTTCTTTTTAACCAAATATGTTCTCAAGTAATTTGAGTCAACCCTGGTGGTTTTCATCGAAATGATATTTTTTGAACCAAGTTAATTCTATTATATAATGTTTGAAAAAAAACAAATTAATTAATCGTTTCCAACGTTTGCATGCTTCACTAACAGAAAAATCATTAAAATATCATTTGTTACAAAAACATCAAAATGGGGATTTCACTCTAAAACAAGTTTTGCACTAGAATATTAGACATAAAAAGGTTTTCACGTCTAGACAGTATTTTAAAATATATTCAATAAATTAATATTAATTAATATAATAGAATAAATTAATAGTATTATTTCCGTTAAAACTAAGATTAAAGTATTTAAAAAAAATATTCATTTGAATAATACTAAAATACTATTCATTATTATCTAGATTATTATTGATAACATTGGTGATCTGATTCATATATGCAATGTTCACTTTCCAAACCCAGTTTATATTAATTTATCACAAGATAAACTCGAATGCTATTATTCGTTTCTGAAAATTTTCAAAATTGCCTTATTAACAATCTGGAATTTATGTTCAATGAGTCACAAATAAGAACAGGTGTTATCATTCACAATTTATCTTCATCAAAATCAAAATATTAACTTTAAAGGCAGTAGCACAATTAGTTGACCAACCTCTTGTATACCGGAGTAGGCAACTGTTCCGGCAGGTGGTCGATTTTAATGATTTTGTTTTCATTGTTTATCTTGTCCAATTAGAATTTTGTTAAAATAATTTTCATCGGTCAATGGCCATTTGTTCTTATAAATTCCGAAAATGTAAAACAAAGATTTAAAACTTGAAAGAAATTGTTTTAACAAAATCCTAATTTAACAAGCTAAATAATGAATAATAAATCACTGAAATCGGCCACTACCTGCCCGAAAAGTTGCCTATTGAGTTGTGAACTATTTGGCAAAATTATGTAACATTCAATCATGGCTTGTATACACACATTGTGATCCAAGTGATGTTGTTATGAATACTCATTACAATTATCCACGTGGTAAAATTATTGCATGGATTTTAACAAAATTAATAAGTAGCACAAGTGAACAAGTATGAATATTATAATGTCTTTTAAAAAATTAAGTCATTATAATTTTCTCAGACTATAAGAGATATTCACATCTGGTCTAATATGAAGAACATTGCTCAACCATTTTTTAATGAACATGATCCGCTCAAAAAATATCGAAAATGGTATCAACAGATTGACATCAAAAAAATATTTTAAAATAAATTAATTAAAATGATATAATTTCTGTTTATTATAATCAATTAAAACAAACCAATTATCGGGTTCATTATTCAAGCTTGTTAAATTCAATTATTGTTAAAAAAATGAAATTCATTTTAAAACTTAGGAGAATGGTTTTCTGCTCAGAAATTCTTAGAAAAACGAGCTTGGTATAATTTTGAAGATCCAGTAATGTAGGATAATATGGTAAAATTCAGCTGCGAATGGCAATGGATATCATGATTATAATTATTTCAAATATTTTTTTAATCACATTAGATTAAGAAATTGGAATAATGAATCAATTATACAAATTTGTCAATAGAAGTGAGCAAGTTCAAACTTTATTTTTTGTTTGTTTTCAAAATCAAATTAATGAAATGAAAAAATTGAATGATTTTACAATCAGTTCACTAACTATTTGTTAATTAAGTTTGAACTTTCAATTACTTTTCAAAATTATAATTCAATATAACTTAAGTTTATTTGTAAACTATTTGTCATTTTTTATTGAAGATTTGAACAACAATTTGTATTTAATCATTAGTTCAATTTCTTTATCTATTTCATTATTAAATCTTGAATTTTTAAAAACTTATAGTTTAAATGTCCATGGCAATTCGCAGCTAAAATTTTAGCTAAAAATTCTAGACAATTGGATATTTAAAATAAGACCAAACTTGTATTTGTACGAAATTCTAAGCAGGCAGGCGGTTTTCCTCACAATCAAGACAAAATTTGTGTAAATGATTTATTATAAGTAATGAGCAAAGTTTCCTTGGACAGTTTAGGCAGAAAGTCATTTTGTTGAAAAGAGTATACAAAGTTTTAATTCAAAAATGAATATTTCATGTTTATGATTCACTAATATTTGGTTAGAATATTGTAATTAAATTAATTTTCTTAAATATTATTAATTATTTTAAATCTAAATAAACTTATCTAAAACTAATAAAAACCTTTTCAATCTGTTGTTGTTTTCTTTTGATTTTTTCCATTGTCTTTCGCATAATGTACAATTTAACGAAATAATACTATAAAAAATATTGAATAAAAGTTCAAAAAAAAATTTTTAAATTCAAACAAAAATTGATGCACAATATTTCAAAGTTATCTTGAACATTAGTAAGGAACTAGCTGAACAAAACGGTGATTGAAAGTTGAGAAACGCTTCAAAGTTTGGCACTTTACAAAGTTTTAATTTAAAAATGAATATTTCATGTATTTTAAATTTTGGTATTTATTATTTTATTTTAATATATACCTTATCAAATATAGAAGAATAGATTCAATTGCAATATATAAATAATATATATTAAAATGAAATCAAATCAAAATTTTATAATTATGTTACAAATAATTAATATTTTTAGTAAAGTATCTTTTATAATTCAAAGTCTAAAAAACCAAATATAATGGTCATTCAATGTCTAATCTAATATATGAGGTTTTGAAGTGAAAGAAAAACTACCGTTTGTTATATATGAATTCTGATTAACAATAATAACTTAATTGTTAATCATTTGTTGGTATATAAGTTATATAATTTAAGCAAAGATAGAAATTGTTTGTATAATCTTGAATAATGGATCAATTTGTTGTTATTAATGATAATTGTATTAAAATTTATAAATTATGAAGTAAAAATTAGATAAAGGTTAGTTCAAGGTTTTTCAAACTTGGTAGAATGAATGATATAGACATGATCTTCGTTTGGGTAACACTTAAAAAGTTAATAAAGTTAAAAATTGAAAATTGATTTATACAATTCTTCTTAATAGATACATTCAATAGTTCTAAACTTAAATTCAAACAAATTATATATACCAAACACTTGAATATAAATAAATATCAAATAACCAAAACTCACAATAAATGCAATGTTTGGCTTCATATGCAAAAAATAGTTACTCATTTTGTTCCTGACTTATCTGATGTTTATAATTAGATAGTAATCGAAAGCCTCAGCAAATTCAACTTGGTTGATTCAACAAGATTGTTGACTACCCTGTTTGAATATTTTTTTTATATCCGGTTAATATTTATACTTTATTTGGTATGTTTCATATCAAATTGTTTAGTGACTTTTAGTGAGAACTGAACCCATTGTCCATATTTTTGTATTACATTTCATTCAAACTTTTTAATATATTTTACAAATAGTTTTGTAACAATTAATTTAAAACTTTATAATTTAGATAGAAATTTATTAAATTTAACCTAACAGATACACAAAAGTTTCAATGCGCCAGAACATTCAACTATTTATTGTTCCTTTTTATATATTTTGAACCTAGAGTTTTCAACATTAGTAATTGTTATAAACTTTAATTGTTCATTTGACCTAGCGCGATTTATTGATTCAACATTTCTAATTTATTATTCATGACAAAAATTCAATGAATTCTGAAATTTATTTCCACTAATTTTTTTTTAAAATTTCGAAAAATGATTGAAAAAAAATTTCTTGAAAAGAAATATTTTTATAAGTTTAGATTAAAGAGAAAAATGAAATTGAAATAAGGTTTTAGTGAAACTTGAAGAATATTTGACTAATTCATTAATTAGTTTCAATTTTCATATTATTTTGTTCAATTTTCATGATTTATATTTCGAAAACTTGCTTTCATAAACTTTATCTTCTATTTATTTTAGGCGAAAAATTTTGTTATTTGTAGTATAATTACTTATTGTGATTTGTTGACAAAATTTTCAAAAATTTATCACTGCATTCATGAAGTGATATGAAGTACAGATAAACCTCCAGTACGTCAACTCGTCGGGACAGAAGAAAAAGTTGACGTTATAGAGGAGTTTCCATAATAGAGGGACAGAAATAATATAAAATTATTATTATATTAAGAAATTATTATTTGTTTATATTATTGAAAATAATATCAATTTTATATTATATTAAAAATGTCTGAAAAGTGTGTCGTTAGAAGAGAATTCTTGGTAGACTTCAAAATAAGCAAGCTCATTCCAGAACCACTTATTTCAACCATTGAGTTGTTTCATGTGTTTAATGATGGCATTGGAATTAATATTCTGTTTAAAACTGACTCGGATCAAATGTTTGGCTTGGGATCAAACAACCAAGGTATTCTTGGTTTGTGCCATGATGACCCTGTTGCAATTCCAACACACATTCCATTGTTAAGTGACCAAGGTATTCAAAAATTATTTACTAGCTCTTGTACTGCCATGGCTATTGACGTTAAAGGAAAGCTGTTTGGTTGGGGATGGAGTGGTTTTGGTCAGCTCGGAATAAGAGACTTTTCAAATTATCATGAACCAAGATTAATTGAATTTAATAATGACAAGATTATAATTGATCAGATATTCACTGGAAGTAATTGTTTTTATGCGCTGACAATAGATGGCGATGTCTATGGATGGGGTAATAATAGTTTGGGGTTAATTTCTTTGGTTATAACGAAGGGGTTATTGAGAAACCAGTTAAGTTGAATATTTCTAATATAGTGAAATTATCAGCACAAAATTTTAATTTATTTGCTCTTGATAAAAATCAATTTGTTTACTATTGGGGAGAACACATTCGGGGCAAAAGTGAAATGTTTTTAAAAGATAAAATTAAACTTGATATTGACCAAGTTAATGATATTGGAAGTGATGGCTACTATGCATATATTTTAAAAGATTATTCAATTTATTCATATAATCTGTTTGACATGAAAATGAACTTGATGAAAGTTGATTTCAAAGTAAATTCTATTATTTCTACATTCAATGAAAAAGTAACTGGTAATATTATTTGTCTTGCTGAATCATCAGGTAAAATTTATGAAATAAGAGAAGTTATCATAACAACAAAGTATGATACAACTGATAAATATATGCAAGATCAATTTCAAATTACATTACAGTCTTTAAAAGTTGAACCAAATAAAACTCAAGTTATTATTCCATTAAAATCAAAAGATTTTGAAAATGAATTAAACAAAAGTATCGAATCAATTGATTTTAATAAAATGGCGGAAATTATAAAAACAAGATTAATGTTAAACAACCATGCTAATGAGATAAAAGGTTTGTTAAATTTAAGTAATTTGTTTTAAATTTATTTTTAATTTTTTCAACTAGATATTATCAGTGAACAATTTAGTATAGAAAGATGTTCAAGGTTGTTCACACAATTTGATGTTCTTTCCATAATAGGATCAGGGAGATATGGGACAGCTATCAAAGTCAGGGATATTTTTGATGATAATTTATATTGTATTAAAATTATCCAAGGTAATTATAAGTAATGATAATAATATTATTGATAAATTTTTGTTTATTTTTATTGAAGTAAAACAAAATAATTCAAATGTATTAAATAATTTAGACGAAACTCATATGTATTCAATTACCAAAGTTAATGAAAAAAGAGAAAGTAAGTTTTATATAAACTAGTTTATTTTTCTTTAATTTTGAACTTTTATACTATTTTTTATTTATAGGAAAATTTACTGAAATCTTTAAAAAAAAGGTTGAATCAGATCGTGATTTAAATATGATGTTTGTAGATAATTGTATAAATATAATCCGATTCTTTGGTTACTGGAAACAGTTAATTGATTCTAAAAAATATTTAAAATTTTATAAAATGGAATTATGTGATGACATCCTTGCAAATATAAGCAAGTATAAAAATAAATTATACAAAAGTAAACATCAGGATATGCGCGACTTATTATTTTGTTTGAATATATGTAAGCAAATGATTGTTGGTGTTTATCAAGTTCATGGCAGAAAACAGTTTCATCGGGATATTAATCCAAATAACTTTTTAATAAAATTAACGAAAAATAAGAACATAATAATTAAATTAAATGATTTTGGTTTAACTGTGAATCAGTTTATAGACCAAGATTATCAGTTCGTAGATCAAGGCAATCACTCAAAAGGCCAGAGTAATCACTCGAAAGCCCAAGCTCATCACTCAAAAGACCAAGGTAATCAAGCAAAATATAGTGAGGCTATAGGAACACCTAATTATATCGCACCTGAAGTCAAGTCAGGGAATATCTATTCAACAAAAGCTGATATCTATAGTCTGGGAAAGACTTTCTTAACTTTATTTGAAAGATTTTTTAACATAAGGTCAGTATTTTTATTCATTTAGCAAGGTCAATTGAGTTTTTATTACCTTTTTAATAGGAAAAATCTTCATAAGAAAATTGATATAAAATTCAACACAACAAAAAGCATCTTGGATATAATAACCAAATTAATTAAAGTTATGGTAAATAAGGATCCAGAAAAACGACCAAGTTCCGGTGAACTTTTAATCATAATAAACTTCATACTTTTAAGTATAAAAGTAATATTCACCATGGACAAACAAAATAAACCAATAAACAAGCAAAATTTAATAGATGTTATATATAATAATGTAAGTAATTGTAAAGAATTTACAAATCCTTTTAACGTTTTTTCTAAAGAGTTTACAAAAATAATTACTTTAAGTTTTTTAAATGAAAACAAAGAGGAAATTGGATCTGAATTTTTTGATTCAATTTCTAATAACCTTGCTGATATTATAATTATTATTATTGATTTAGAACACATTGTTTGCAATATTACATTAAATATTAAAGAGCAAGATGAGTTATTTTATGAACAGTTTGTTTTAATCTATACGGATGATATTCTGCATAAAATTAACTTGATTTGTCCTGGTTTATTAAAACATTTGTTGAAATTTCATGTTTTAATTGACCATGTTAATTCAAGGAAAAAATTTATTATCAAAAACAAATTACAAACCTTTGAATTATATGAATTATTTGAAAAACTTTTTGATAATTTAAACTTAGAACAAAATGATTTCATAAATTATTATCAAGATGATTTTAAAATATTTGAAGAAAAAGAATAATTTAAAATTGAAAACATTTTAATTTAATTATTTTTTTTATATTAAACTCAACTATAAATATAACTTATTATTAAATAATAAATTTAAAAATAAAACTTCATTATATGTAATCTTTTTTTGGTTATAAGTTATTATTTTATTTAATTTCTATAATCTATTAATAAAATCCATTTTAACGAAACTTTCAATTAATTTATTGATGAAATCATTGAAAAAGTGAGTGATTTGTTGGTTTAGTCATTATGATTGACTCAATGTATTTAATTTTTATTTTAAATATTAATAATTCATATTTTTATTCATTAAAAGAAATCTAAGTGTATAACAGATACTTGAAATAAAGCCTTTTCTATCATTAATTAAATTAATAATTTCTCAATAAAAAAATATTTTTTAATTTTCTTAAAAGCTTTTTAAAAGTTTTTTTTCTTAATATTGA